>APFE031536898.1:0-33418 GCA_000404065.3 Pinus taeda | reverse complement strand
TTTGAGAGTTGGGACTACCTGGAGGAGCCATAGAAGGAAAATCTAATCTTGGCCATCCAACAATGAGCACCTACAGGAAACATAAGGAAACTACAGGAAACCGTGATGAAATCTAGTCTTGGCCATCCTACAATGAGCACCTATAAAAAAAACTACAAAAATCAGTGAGAATTGTAAAAAATGTTGTGAGGGGGTGCCTAGGGCCCAAAAATTCAATAATTCTCCTAAAAAAAGGAATTTCAGTGAAAGGTAGGTGCCATATCGTCTATTCTTTCATTTTTAAAGAGAAAAAGAAAATAAATTATCATTTATTTTAGTAGTTACAGTGTGCACAGAGATAGGCAGAAATGTGTGGAGTATTGTGTAGAGTGAAAGGAGAATTGTAGTCATCACCTTCCTAAACTCTATAACCCTCATTAGCTGGGAAAGATCTTAATCTATAGCCACCAAAGTTTCATACAATCAGATTGACAAAGAGAGAAGATGACATGGGGTTTCAACAGAAGGGACCCCACTAGAACAACTAGAATACATCAACATCCTCTTGTGGTAGAAATCTTTATAAGGCATCAATGGTTGAGATTCTTCGAGCTACTTAGGGGATATAATGATGATATAGCTAGGGAATTTGCAATGTCACTCATACCTCAAGCTAGATTTAGTGCCACATTTGTAGTAATAGGATTGTCAGTAACAATTACCACTGAAATCATTAGGAGAATTACTACACTTCCTCTAGGTTTATAATGGAGAAAAGAGGATAAATCTAGTAGCACTCTTGCCAAGAAGAAATGTTTCATGGAAAAGAAGGAACCAATTGAGGAAAAATGGGATTAGAATGGATTTTGTATCCTTGGGATGAAGTAAGATATCACATTCTCAAGTATATTTCTTGTGAGGGTAGGTTTAGTATAGTCTATGGTTACCAGTTTAGACTCCTCCATGAGCTGAGATTTGGAGAAGAGTTACCTCCTCATAAAAGAATTAGCGTGCCCTACTTTTTGTCACAATCAATAATAGACATGAGCATCAAAGTAGAAGAAGGGAACCATCAACAGCTGGGACATCATGGATTGATCAAGCTCATACTATAAGATTCCCTAAACCAATTAAGAATCCCTTTTATGTGGTCAAAATTTGCAAAGATGAACAGAGAAGATGTAATTCAAGCCATTAAGTATGAAAGAGACCCTACTTCTTGTGGTGAGGAAGAGGAAGAAGATCTAGAAGAAGAAGAGAAATAAGAACTTGAAGAAGAAGAAGAAGACACTGAAGAAGGGGAAGAAGAACTTGAAGAAGAGAAGCATGGAGAAGAAGAAGAAGAACAAGAGGAAGAAGATGAGAAAGAAATAAATGAAATAAAGGAAGAAAATGATAGTATGGAAGAAGCATAAAAGTATGTATAAAGTCATAAAATACATAACAAGAAAGGAGAGGAATCCACAAGAGTGTCCTCTGAGCCCATAGAGAAGAAGGCAACTACTGCCTTGACTGCTCTAAGTACACCTATAAAATCAACAAGAAAGAGGAAGAGAAAAACTTCCCTATACTTCAGAACAAGGAGGAGCACCAGGATAAAACAAAAGAAACCTCAAACACCTAAAAATACTCCTATAATCATTGAGGACTCACTAATAGAACAAGAAAAGTTAGTCCCTCTAGGAATGAGAGGGGAAGAGGGAACATCAAAACAGGCTTCCCCAAGGTCACCAATCACCTATGTTAGGAGTTTTGTCACTAGGTCAACCTAAACAAAAAAAATTAAAGAACCTTTGTCCCCTTTTCAAAAAGGAAAAGCCCTCCTACAAGAAACACAGACATACCTACAAGAAACATAGACAATCCTATAGGAAACTCTGTCAAAACTACATGAAACACAGAAGGAGCGGGAAGGAAAATAGGGACAAAGGGAAGGAAAAGAAGCAGGAAAACAAGTACTAGGGGAGATAGATACTTGAAAGACAGTAAAGGGAAAGTCCCAAGAGCTACACGAACCTAGCCCACAGCCAAATCTCAGCTCCAATTATAGATTCATTGATGGAGGCAGAGTAATACCACAATTATTTTCCATCCCTCTATTCTTTGAGCTTGAAAAGGAGAGAGAAAGAACACATCACTGGATGAAATATTCTAAATAAAAAAGTGTAGAGGATGTGGGTCATATGGAGGAGAAGCTACTAGAGATGGGCATAGAGTTGAGTAGGATAAGAGATAAGGAAAGAGTGATGAAATCTCAACTAGAGATTGAGAACACATGGCTGAGGAGGCAAGTACAGGAAAACGATAGCCAATTGGCAGCTATGGAAAGTCTCTCCTCTAAGGCACTCCATTGCAGGATGCCAACAAAATAATATGCCTTATACCTCAAAGAAAAATGGTTGCAGTTTCAGATAAAAGCCCTAGCACAATGAGGGACTATGCCTTTCCAAGACTATAGGAAGCTCATTGAGCTCTGTGACCAAAGCACCCTGGAGGACAGGGCCAAGATATCTGAATTCTACTTACATAACTTAGCCTTTACATATTTGAATGTGTGGGACCCCAATCCAAAGCTAGGGGACTTACAATTGATGGCCTTGGCATCATGGATGTGTCATGGCGAGGCCATTGCTAAGGAAGTAGAAAGAGTATTGGAAAGAGAAGAAACATATCCCCTTTCCATCAGAGCAAAACATGGCAATTCTATGGCTGTCATTAGCACCCACAACCTCATCGCTAATGATCCCCAGCTTGCACCAAGATACCTAGCTACAAAAGAGCAAGTAATCACTCATTTTGAGAACACTTTGAGATTGTTAGGGGATGAAATCCAACAGGCATGCCAATGAAGAAGATGTCCCTATATTCTTCCATGATCGTATCCACCCACTTCTATTGCATGGAGGAACCCTTCCCAGGGGACATGGATGTGGCTATGATGTTCCCCTAAGTTTGAGAGTGAACCATAAAGAAAAAAAATTTCCCAGTCTAGGAGATGATCTTACTGGATTTCTTAGCAAAGATAAATGAGATGGGGGTAGGTGGGGCTACCTCCAGTATCCTATTTAACTTATTACCCAAAGAAATAATAACTATGTGAGTTCTCGACTCATATAAAACATGACACTTCCACAACTATGGTTGGCCTAATAATACATCACAAACTTCAAGAGGAGAAACATCACACAATACCTCATCCATGATGAGCTTGATGTTGTATGAAAGGTGAAACTTCTGGCTGATGTCAAGATCTCATCCATGGTGAAGCCACCCTATGGTGTACGACTAGATGTGTGGTGTGGTTGGTACACCTAACTAGTTCGTGACCTCTATTGAAATAAGGTTATTTTGGCTCCCATTGTTGAAAATTAGTTGCTACAGGGAACCCTTTACCCCCATTTGTGAGTGGAAGAGATGCTCCCCCGCCTCTAGATCTTTGGCCTTAATCTTTTGGATCTCAGTGGTGGAAACAATAGCACTGGGCTTCGCATCAATAATATGCTTCCCTTTGTCATTCCCCTTTTTAGGTTCTGACTCCGAGTCAAAACATGCATCTAATTATGAAGTCTTCAGCTTGACCACCAGTGGCTTCTTGGCTCGACAATCACTTGTGTTATGAATGGGGATCTTATGGAACTCATACCACTTCCATGTGTCCTTCTTCATCTTCGTGGTGTTGTTCTTTTCTTTCATCTTTGACTGGTTGTTCTTGGTCACCTCACCTTTGGTTTGTGCTTTATTTTGGGTTTGGGAGTGCCTTTCCCTTACTTAGATTTTCATATCCAAAGTCTTGCTTCTTTTGTTTTAACTTCTACTCGATATTGATAGTGTATCAGTAGGTAGCACCGAGTGATGAGATGTCCAGGAACTTGATGTTGTCTTGGATGTATTTGTTCAAACAACCATGGTACTTGTGTACCATATTTTTCTCATAATCCTTGATACCCAACTTCATGTGAAGGGTATGAAAAATATTTGTGAACTCTGGCACATCTTGGTCCCTTTCCTATTGTAGTGTGGTCCACTTTATGCACTTATCTTCATAGCTCCCGAAAGGATAATATTTCTCCTTGATGGCATCTCTAAAAGACTTCCAAGTGGGTGCGATTAAAAGCAGTGAGGGTTCCTTCTTGTCCTTCTGCTCACAGTAGGCGTCCCACCAATCCTTGACATAAGGGGTGGCTTTAAGGAGTGAAAAAGTAAACTTTTCCCTACCGGAATAATCATTAACTGAAAAATAACCTTCCAATATATTTAACCATCTATCTACAATGTATGCATCTATCTGGCATTCAAATATGGGAATATCAAAGTTGACTTGTACCTTGAAGAGAGTGGTGCCTTTAGAGTGGTTGCTGAATGAAGATGTATCGCCTGTGGGCATCCACCGAAGGATCTGGGAAAATTTATTCATCATCGCATTCCTTGGTCGCTTGAGGTATTCTTCAAGCAATATTTTGAAGCGATCTCTTGCTCCCTTGTCTTTCTTTTCTTCTGCCATGGGAATCCATTGCGATTTACGAGGTTGTTCTTGTAAAGATTCAACAAGTTCAATTCCTAACTCTTTATACATGACCTTATACACAGGTTCATGGATGCTTAGAGTTCTACATGTGAAGTATGTGCACTATCATCCTATTGATGACCTTCAGTTGGCCATCAACTTTGTTGAGCTCGGTGTCCAATAGTGTCCAGAGGCTTGACCAAAATGTGCTCAAGAACTTGCTATCTTGATCAGGTATAATGGTCTGCAAGATATGAAAATGTACCCACACTTGTTCAAAGAAGAGTTTGGCAATGTCCTATGTTGTGATACTCTTCTTGCAAGCTGCCAATATAACCATCTTAGAAAATTTGTCCATGACCACAAATACACATTCATTACTATGCTTGGTAAAAGGAAGGCCATAAATATAGTCCATAGAGATGGATTCCTAAGACTGGATGGGAGTAGGAAGAGGAGTGTACATGCCTTGCTTCTTGATGGTTGGCTTGGCGATGGCACATACAATGTAGGATTTGATATATTTCCTAATATTCTGTTGGAGTTTTGGCCAATAACAATACATTTGTAGTACAACCAGAGTTTTCTCCACACCAAAGTGTCCTGCGACTTGACTGTAGTTCCCCTCCCATATCAACTTGGCACGCTCACTTGAAGGAATGCAAAGGTGGCCCAGGTAGCATAATAATGCGACCTGGAGGTGGAAATTAGGAAATTTCTCAACATCTACTAGCATCTGGTATATGGAGGTGAACTCTGGATCAATTTTGTATAGTTGCGGCCATCTAGAGATCTTGTCGCCACGGGAGTTGAGAACAGTAGTGAGTGTTGCAACTGGGATCTGGTTGAGGTAGTCTACAACGTGATTGGGTCTTCCCATTTTATATTTAATGTTCAAGTGGAATTGCTGCAAATATGTATACCACTTCTAATGGTGATTGTTCTGCAACTTTCCTTGTGTTTTTTTAAACTGAAGAGGTCAGTAATCGGTATTGATGATTGTATCCTTCCCTAGAATGTAATGCTTCCATTGCAAGCAAGCCTACACAATGGAATACATATTTTTATCATATGTGGGTTATTTCCAAATTGTATCAGAAAGTATCTCATTATGATAGGCCATTGGATGCCTGTGTTGTGTAAGGAATGCAACAACAACATAGTCAGAGGTGTCTGTCTCTATTTCAAATGGCTATTGTAGGTCTGGTAATGTGAGTATTGGTGCAGAGCAGAGGCGATGCTTCAATTAAACAAACACCCTCTGTTGGGACTCGGACCAGGAAAAATTTTCTCTCTCTCCACCCTTGGTAATCCTACACAAAGGCCAAGTGATATGGGAGAATCCCAACACGAACCTCCGATAAAAATTTGCAAGGCCCAAAAAGATGCGAAGCTCTGTTAGAGTGGTAGGGGATGGCCAATCCTAAAAGACTTGGATCTTAGTTAGATCCACATGCACGCCATGCTCATCTATTATGTAAACCATATATTGGACCTGACTCATGCCAAAGGTGAATTTCTCCAAGTTGGCACAGTTTGTGATGTTGAAGGGTTTGAAGGACTTGTCAAATGTGTTGCAAGTGTTCTTCCCAACTCTTACTAAAGATGAGGATGCTGTTTAGATAAACAATGATGAATGAGCTGGTGAAGGACCACAAGATGTCATCCATTACCCTCATAAAAGTAGCAGGGTCATTTGTCAACCTGAAGGGTGTAACCAACCATTAAAAAATGTCTTCCTTGGATTTGAAGGGAATCTTCCATACATCTGTGGGATCTATTGGAACCTGGTGATAGCCGGACTTTAAATCGATCTTGCCAAAATACTTAGCCCCATTGAGTTGGTCTAGAAGATCATAAATCATTGGGATTTGGTACTTGTTCCTGAAAGTGATTTTTTTTAGTGCCAAATAATAAATGCAGAGCCTCTAGGTCCCATCCTTCTTTTGTACAAGTACAATCGGGCTCCCACAAGGTGAGGAACTTGGTCGGATGTGTCATTTTTGTAAAAACTCCTATATTTGCCACTTGATCTCTTCATTTTCTAGAATGGAGTGACAACATATTCCCCCCATTGGGTAGAAATGACCCGAGAGTCAGATTGATCGAATGCTTGACTTGGCAGTGCAAGGGTAACGTTATGCGTGATGAGAAGATGTCCCTGTACTCTTCCACGACTATACCCACCTACTTCTGCTATGTCGAGGAACCCTTCCTAGTGGCCATGGATGTGGTTACAATCTCCCCCTTACTTTAAGAGCAAATCAGAAACAAAACAAATTTCCTAGTTTGCGAGATGATCTTATTGCATTGCTTAGCAAAAATCTAAGAGATGGCGTTAGGCAGGGCTACCTATGGTTCCCTTTATAACTTATTATCCAAATAAATAATAACAATGCGAGGCCTTGACTCATATACAACATGATGCTTCCATAAGTATGGTTGGCCTAATAATACATCACAAACTTTAAGAGGAACAACATCACACAATACCTCATTTGTGAAGGTCTTGATATTGTATGGAAGGCGACACTGCTGGCTGACATGAAGATATCGTCCTTGGTGAAGCCAAATGATGGTGTATAGTTGTAGGTGTGGTGTGGTTAGTAGGCCCAACTACTTCATGACCTTTGCTGAAATGAGGTTCTTTTGGATCCCACTCTCAAAATTGAATTGCAATGGTGAACCTTTCACCCACATCTATGAGTGGAAGAGACACTCCCCCTCCTATGGATCTTTGGGCTCAATATTTTGGATCTTGGTGGTGAAAATAGTAGTATTGTGCTCCACATCTATAATTTTCTTCCCTTTTTCATTCCCCTTGTTGGGTTTTGACTCAGGGTCGAAACATGCATCTGATTATGAAGCCTTCAACTCGGCCACCAGTGACTTTTGGCTTGATACTCACTTTTGTTGTGAATGGGGCACTTATGGAACTCACACCACTTCCTTGTGTCCTTCTTCTTCGTGGTGTTGTTCTTTTCTTGCATCTTCAATGGGTTGTACTGGGTCACCCCACCTTGTCTTTGTCATTTGTTTTGCAGTTTGGGGGTTCCTTTCATTTTCTTCAGATTTGTAGATCTAAAGTCTTGCTTATTATATTTTAACTTTTGCTCGATATTTACAACATATCGATAGGTGGGGCCAAGCAAGGAGATGTCTAAGAAAAACATCTTATCTTGGATGTAGTTGTGTAGTCAACCATGATACTTGAGTACCAAATTCTGCTCAGAATACTTGATACCCAACTTCGTGTGAAGGGTATGAAAAATATTTGTGAACTCTAGCAAGTCTTGGTTCCTTCCCTACTGTAATGTGGTCCACTTTATGTACTTATCTTCATAGCTCTTGACAAGGTAATACTACTCCTTGATTCCATCTTGAAAATAGTTCCAAGTGGGTGTGGTTAAAACTAGTGAGGGTTTCCTCTCATCCTTTTGCTCACAGTATGCTTCCCACCAGTCCTTGACGTAGGGGGTGACTTTGAGGAGTGCAAAAGTAGTATTTTCCCTATTGGAAAAATCATGAACAAAAAAAATACCCTTCTAATAGATTTAACAATCTATATATGAGATCTGCATTTATCTGCCCTCCAAATATAGGAATACCAAAGTTGACTTGTACCTTGAAGGGAGTGGTGCCTCCAGAGTGGTTTCTAGATAAAGATGTGTCTCTTGTGGGCATCTGCTGAGGGATTTGTGTAAAGTTGTCCATCATTGAGTTCCTCTATCGTTCGAGGGCTTCTTCAAGCAATATTTTGAAGGGATCTCCTACTCCCTCATCTTTGTTTTTTTCTGCTATGGGATACCGTCAGGGTTTGTGAGGCTGGTCTTGTAAAGGTTCAACTAGTTCAAGCCCTACCTCCTTATACCCTGACCTCGTTGGGGAGATGCAAAGAAAAAAAAGAAAGAGCAGACTGCTTTGAAACCAATGATCTAGACTTATGCATGAATGCAATAGAATATAGATATAAACATAAACACAAAGATGAACCACAAATGAAACTTCATTTCATTAATATCAAAGAATTGAAATATGCTTACATACAGGATGGAAATAAACTAGCTCAAGTGATGTTAACTTAACTTTGAGAAGGGATGTGGTAGCTACATGCCTTTGAATTGTGTTACAATAATTCTCAAAGGTCTATTTATTATTGAGAAACAATGGAAAACCCTAAACATCCAAAAACCTAACCCTAGGAGATGAAGCGCCAAAAGTATGGGCCCCATTTGGGTAATTTGGTACATCAACTTCACAGGGTCGTGACATTGGCATGCGATCTCTATTTGATGTGTACAATACCTCGTTAGAAATATCTATCTGAGGAATAAAACATGAGTCAAATACTCATGTTTTATTGCCTTTTTCCCCAAAAAACATCGTTTAGGTCCTCAAAAAGGCTCCAAAATTTCTGGACCTGAAAAAACTACCAAAAATAGTAAGTTGTGCTACAAAAATGAAAAACTGAAAGAGACAATGGTGGGGTTCCAAGTGGAATAGGTGGGTGGCCACCAATATCCACCTAGATCAATCCTTTATGAGATGGGGAAACTTCTATTCAACTTGGTCCCAGGTGATCCACTTGCCTCAACGCAAGAGTTAGCCAACTTTAACAACATGATATAGTTGGAACTTTTACTAGCGAGTGTTCTTGATATGTGTGTCCATGATCAAATCAGTTGTGGAATGTTCCAAGTAGTCTAGGTTTAACTATGTTTGTGTGAGTTTTTCTGGAATGTCTGATGTATCCAGTAATGGTGGAAAGTATGGTCGAAGGTAGTCCACATTGAACAATGGGTGCAGGCCAAGGAATTGGGGAATGCTTAGCTAAAAATAATTGTCTCCCACAACCTTGGTAATGGTGTAAGGCCCATATTGGAGTGGCCAGAGCTTTTGATGGGATCTGGTAAAGCATTCTTTTTGCAAATGAAACCAAACTTTGTCACCCACCTGAAACTTGTGTGGCACCTGATGTTGATCATGTCGCTTCTTGTACTTGGCATTTGAATTCTCCAAGATGTCGTGAACCTACTAGTGGATGTTTTAGATGCATTTAATAAATCTATTTGCTTTATCAACCTCAAAAGATACATGCATGGTTTCTTTATGTGTAGTCGCATGAGGCATGGCAACATAAATTAGACACAGTGGTTAAAATCATAGACCCACTTGAAAGGGACTGCAACCAATCGAGCTATGGAGAGATCTATTACAAATGTGTTTCAGATAGGGAAGACTCTCATCCCAGGTTTGTGGGTGCTTGGAGTTGTACATGAAGAGTATGTGCACTATCGTCCTATTGACAACCTCTGTCTTGCCATCATTTTGGGAATGGAATGCAGTTGACTTGGCGAGCCTGGTGTCCCATAGTTTCTAGAGGCTTGAATAGATTGTGCTCAGGAACCTACTATCCTGATATGATATAATGGTCTATGGGATCCCAAGATGTATTCACACTCATTCAAAGAAGAGTTTGGCATTTCCTCTGTTGTGACACTCTTCTTGCAGGTTCCCAATATAGCCATCTTGGAAAATCTATCCATGACCACAAATACACGGTCATTATTGTGCTTGGTAGAAGGGACATCATACACATAGTCCATGGAAATGGATTCCCAAGGTTGTTTGGGAGTAGGCAGAGGAATGTACAGGCCTTGCTTCTTGATGGTTAGCTTGGCAATAGTGCAGGAAATGCAGGATCTGATATTTTCCCACCATCCAGTTGGAGTTTTCTCTAATAAAAGTACTTTTGTAGTAAAACCACAATTTTATCCACACCAAAGTGTCCTACAACCTGACTGTAGTGCGCCTCCCAAATCAGCTTGGCACCCTTGCTTGAAGGAACAAAAAGGTGGCCTAGGTAGCATAATAATGCATCTTGGAGGTGGAAATCAGGAACTTTCTTACCATCTACTAGCATCTGGTATGTGGAGGTAAAATCTGGATCATTTTTGTATAGTTGTGTCCATCTAAAGGTCTCGTGTCGACAAGAGTTGGGAATAGTAGTCAGTGCTGCCACTGGGGGCTAGCTGAGGTAGTTTGCAACATGTTTGGTGCTACCCTTTTCATATTTAATGTTCAAGTGGAGTTTTTTAAGATATGTAGACCACTTCTAATGATGATTGTTTTGCAACTACCCCTGTGTCTGTATAAACTAAAGAGGTTGGTGATCGATGTGGATGACCGTCTCCTTCCCCATAATGTAATGCTTGCATTGTTGTAAAGCTTGCACAATGGAATACATCTCTTTATCATAGGTGGGGTACTGCCAAATTGTATCATAAAGTGTCTCATTATGACAAGCCACTAGATGCCCATGCTGGGTGAGGACTCCACCAATAGCATAGTCGAAGGCATCTGTGTCAATTTCAAATGGTTGTTCTAGGTCTGGTAATGTGAGTGTTGGTGTAGAACAGAGGAAACACTTCAACTCAATGAACTCCTTCTATTTGGACTTGGATCAGGACAACTTTTATTTCACTCCACCCTTGGTAATTTGACTCAAAGGTCAAGTGATATGGAGGAATCCAAATGCGAACCTCCGATAAAAAATTACAAGGCCCAAAAAGTTGTGAAGCTCTGGTA
The DNA here is from genome assembly GCA_000404065.3 of Pinus taeda. NCBI lineage: Eukaryota > Viridiplantae > Streptophyta > Pinopsida > Pinales > Pinaceae > Pinus > Pinus taeda. The sequence continues at coordinate 22,347 of APFE031536898.1, read as the reverse complement.
GAGTGGTCAGGGCTAGCCAATCCTGAATGACTTGGATATTTGTTGGATCCACATGCATGCCACACTTGTCTATGATGTAACCTAGATATTGGACCTAACTCATGAAAAAGGTGCATTTCTCCAATTTGGCACACAGGTTTTGGTACCGAAGGGTTTGAAGGACCGTCGAACGTGTTGTAACTGTTCTTCTCAACCCTTACTTAAGATGAGGATGTCGTCTAGATAAACGACGATGAATGAGTTGGTGAAGGGCCATAAGATGTCCTCCATTAGCCTCATAAAAGTAGTAGGGGAATTTTTCAACCCGAAGGGAATAACGAACCATTCAAATGGCCTTCCCTAGATTTGAAGGCGATCTTCCATACATCTATGGGTTCTATTGGAACTTGCTAATAGCCATACCTCATATTGATCTTACTAAAATTCTTGTCCCCCTCGATTTAGTCTAGAAGTTCATCAATCGGTGGGATTGGATACCTATTCTTGACAGTGATTTTGTTTAGTGCCCAATAATCAATGCAGAGCCTCTAGGTCCCATCCTTCTTCTGTACAAGTACAATTGGGCTCCAACAAGGCAAGGAAATTGGTCAGATGTGCCCTTTTTGTAACAACTCCTAGATTTTCCGCTTGATCTCTTCGTTTTCCAGAAAGGAGTGGTGATATATCAGCTCGTTGGGTTGAGGTCCTTGATGTAGGGTGCGAATTTGAGGAGTGTAAAAATAATTTTTTCCCTACTGAAAAAATCATGCACCAAAAATACCCTTCTAATAGATTTAACCATCTATCTATGGTGTCCGCATCAATTTGGACTTCAAATATGGGAATATCAAAGTTGAATTGTACCTTGAATGGGGTGGTGCCTCTAGAGTGGATGCCGGATGAAGATGCATCTCTTGTGGGTATTCACCGAAGTATCTGGGCAAAGTTGTCCATCATCGTCTTCCTCTATCGCTCGAGGGATTCTTCTTTCAATATTTTGAAGGGATTTCCTTCCCCCCCATCTTTCTTTTCTTGCACCATGGGAGGTCGCTGGGTTTTGTGAGTCTGGTCTTCTAAATGTTAAACTAGTTCAAGCCCTAACTCCTTATACCCTAACCTCGTTGGGGACATGCAAAGAAAAATAGACAAAGAGTAGACCTCTCTGAAACCACTAATCCAGACCTATGCAGGAATGTAATAGAATATATATATTGATCTAAAATGATCATTTATTAAAATTGATGTATAATTGATTAACCATTAATGAATTGAATGTTAGTTGAAAGTAGAGAAATCGAGGAAAATTGCTTGAGAAGAAGACTTTACAACAGTTGATTAAACACAAGAAAGATGCATAACAGAAGTGAAAATAGTAAAATCACAGTGATACCAGACAACAAAATTGATTAGGGAGTTCTTCCCTGATGGACTACATCTCTGGGTCTGCTTTCAAGATGGGCGACCTCTTTATTAGGATTGGAACAGATGAGGTTGATTACATAAAGATTTGATTATTCTAAATGTGCATGCAAGAACTTATAATCACTATCATCAGATATCTCTCTCAACCATCTTTCCAACACCTGTCACGGTTCCCAATTCTGACTCCTGATGCTCCTGTTACACTAAAAACAAAACTACCTACAATCTCTAGAATCTGCAAACAAATATCAAAACCACTCTCCCCTTCATCAATGAAGCAAAACTACCTTTTAAAGGCCTATAGATACATTGAAACCTCCTTGGCTGAATAGAGGATGAATTTGGTTGCAATCTGATTAGGTTTAGCTTTGGTCTTCTTGGAATTTTCCACCTAGAGTAGATGCATGGTCATCAAATTAGTTTGAAAAACAAAACCATATAAACCCATAAATAAACATTATAATAACTCCACAGCCACTGGCAGTCAGGCTAATCAGGCAGAAGGCTAAGGGCTTCCATGTGAACACTAGGTGGTTGAATGCTTGACTGCCACCTGTGTTGGAAATAATACTGAGAGGGGGGGTGAATCAGTATTAGTATTATCTGGTCAATTATTTTCCTTTTCAAACCCAGAACATATACGCTACTTTACTTAGAGAAAATTGCATATATATGCAACTACTGATAAGGAAACCCACGTATACCATACAAAATTATAATTTAAAATATTCTACAGATGTTGAACATTAATCTGTGCATCAGGATCATATAAAAAGTAACCAGGAATAGAAAAATAGAGCAGAAGCCAATCACACACAAGAACACAAGATGTAAGGTGGAAACCCAATGTGGGTGAAAACCACCTGTTGCAATATGTCTCTATCTTTTCAATTAGAAACTTCTTTTTACAATGATTCTGTACTGGTGTAGTCCTTTACTAGTATGCAGGCTGCTACCTGCAGAGAGCTACAACCCTCTCTCATTTTCCAGCTTCTCCTGGAAGGGAGCTACAACCCCCTTAGTTCTTGTACTAGTTGAGATACTAGTATGCAGGCTGCTATCTATAGAAGACTACAACCTTCTCTTCCTTCCAGGGACCACGTTTCATAAATTTTCAGATTGGATCCACAAATAACATCAATCAAACATCAAGAATTTCTGCATCAACCAATCACCTTTTCACCAAGAAAAACTAAATCAAAATAAACACTTCTCTAACGACTGTACCCAGATCATAATAACAGTAATCACACCCCACTTCTGAATGCAGAACATTGTAGTAATAAATAGAAGCAACTAGAACATAAATCAAGAGATGTACGCTACTTCAGTGAACCTGCGTACAGATCTATAAATTCATTCTTTCAAACATTCAAATATTAGATAACCTAGATTATCAGATTTATAGATCAAGCGTGTGCCACATATCACAGATCAAAATGACATAGAGATACCACTATTCCATCCTTAAGATTTTGACCCATCAATAGAACTTATCCTTCTCCTTGCGCTCAGGTTCCTTCTTCATTCAGATCTAGATCTGCACCATAACCTAATCACAGTATTCCAGATCTAGCACTTTATCAGATATTCAATGATTTAGAAGATGCCTTGCCAAATGATCCCCTTCCTCTTTTATAGACTTAGGCCCTTCATAATACCACAGACTAAAAGCCATAACAATTCAATACCATGGACCCAATACTTGGAATCAACACTTATGACGAGATACCATGGCCCAAAACCATAGGTTTAAATACAAAGGACTAAATACCACGGACCAAAACCATAGGATCAAAAACTACCGGACTAATACCATGAACCAACCACAAGATTTCCCATGTGCGTGCGCTTTTCTTTGCATGAAAGTGCGTGAACTTTTCTCTGCATGAAAGTGCGTGAACTTTTCTCTGCATGAAAGTGCGTGAACTTTGTTGCACTATAATTTATCATCTGAGATGAGTGGGTTTCCATCAAGAACAACATATGTATCATAATGCCAACAATCTCTCCCTTTCGACTTAATGGCAACAACAACCAATCACTCTCCCCCTTTGACATCAAGGGAAAAGGGGCAGACTACCATACTACCCCTAAGTACCTGCTAAAAACTCTGAACGAGCTCCCCATTTTTATATGCTCTGTGCTGAAATGTTGTCTGCAAAAAGATGTTCTACAAGAAAGAACATGACTCCATACGTTATAAGTAACCTTCCTATCATCAAGACTCATGCATACATCCATCTCCCATCCAAGTGGGAATACACAAGATAGACAAAACTCACTCATCCGAGGCATAGTCGAGAAACCAAAATAGGCCATTACATGACCTTGATATGAAAAGAAGTACATGACATAGAGACAATAACAACTATCAACAAAATCAACCTTCAGACCAGCACACATTGATGTACTCCACCAGAAAACTCTTTAGAAATCAAACCAAGGACTTCTGAGATAATTCCAACAATGCATCATTAGAAAAATATATGCTCCCCCTGAACCTGTGGCAGATGATCTCTGATAGACCCATTCGACCCACATAGACCGGCAAATGTATGTGTATCCACCTGTGTACAACAGACAAGATTCAACAGCAGGATGATGCATCAACAACCCCCAGCTTCTGTATGAGGTATTCAAATGTCTCCCTAGGCAATGGTTTGGTGAAAATATCAACAACTTATTCCTTGGAGGGAAGATATTCCAATTTGACCTTTTGTTCCAACACTTGTTCCCAAAGAAAATGATACTTGGTTGGTATGTGCTTGGTCTTTGAATGCATGACTGGGTTCTTTGAAATGCTGATTGCACTTGTATTATCACATAAGATGGAGATAGGTGGAGTACAAGTGATTTGAAAATCCTGCAAAGTTTGCATCATCCAAAGGAGTTGTGTGCAATAAGATGCAGCAACCACATATTCTGCTTCAGCTGTAGATAAAGCAATCGAACTCTGTTTCTTGCTGAACCAAGATACTAATCTGGTACCCATAAAGAATGTACCACCACTAGTCCTTTTTATGTCATGCACGCTTCCAGCCCAATATGCATCTGTATAAGCATGAAGAGTGAGATCTGTACCTCTAGGATACCGTAGACCATAGTTTTGAGTTCCTTGAAGATACTTGAAAATTCTCTTTATTGCCTAAAGATGAGTTTCCCTTGGATTTGCCTGAAATCTTCCAACTATTCCCACTACATGCATGATGTCTGGTCGGGTTCCTGTTAGATAGAGAAGACTACCAATCATAGATCTATAGGTTGGTTGATGCACTACTTCCGAGTCATCATTTGCGCTGAGGATGCATCCTGTCACCATCGGGGTACATACAGGTTTCGAATCCTCCATCCCATATTTCTTCAAGATCTGCTTGAGGTACTTGGTTTGAGATAAAAATATACCACCTTCATTTTGTTGGATTTGTAAACCAAGAAAATACGTCAGCTCTCCCATCAAGGGCATTTCGAATTCTTTCTGCATCACCAAGGCACAATTTTGACTCATAGCTTCTTCATTGCTGCCAAATATGATATCATCAACATACACAACAAGTATTAGCAATTTGTCATTTTCAATTTTTATATAAAGATTGCTATCTACCAATCCTTTTGAAAAACCTTGTTGATGAAGGTATTTGTCCAAATGAAAGTACCAAGCCCTTGGAGACTGTTTAAGACCATAGAGAGTCTTCTTAAGTCTACATACAAGTTTTGGATCATTTCCAAGAATGAATCCATCTGGTTGCTCAATGTACACTTCTTCTAAGTCTCCATTCAAAAAGGCGGATTTCACATCCATTTGAAATACTTTGAATTTCTGAAAGCTAGAGAGAGCAAGGAACATTATGATGGCCTCAAGTCTAGCAACGGGAGCAAAAGTTTCTTCAAAGTCTATTCCTTCTTGTTGAGCATACCCTTTACAAACTAGTATGGCCTTATTTCTAACAACTTCCCCATTTTCATTCAACTTGTTTTTGAATATCCATTTTGTCCCTATGACATTCTTATCTTTTGGTCTAGGAACCAACTCCCAAGTGTTGTTCTTTTCAATTCGCTCAAGTTCATCATCCATTGCCTTGATGCAGCATTCATCTTTGCATGCCTCTTTTACATTTTGTGGCTCAGTGGAGGAGAGTAATGCCAAATAGCTTGAAGTTTCTGCTATTGCTCTTCTTGTTTGTATACCAGTCTCTTTCTGCCCCAAAATCTGAGATTCTAGATGATTCTTCTGAACGTACCTGGATGGAGTCTTTTCTTCTATCCTTATCTGTTCTTCTAGTGCCTCATTGGTCTCTTCTTCTTCATCATGAATCTGATTTGATGTAGATGGATAGTCTTCTTCATCTTCAAAATCTTCAGATCTTACCTGCCTAGGAGTGTTTTCTTCTTCATCAACCACTACGTCACTACTTTCAACAATTTTTCCAAGCCTTTTATTATAAAACTTGTATGCTTTGCTATGCGGAGAGTAACCAAGGAGAATGCCTTCATCTGCTCTAGGTTCAAACTTACCAAGATGTTCATCAGTATTTTTGATATAGCATTTGCTTCCAAAAATTTTGAAATATTTTACCAAAGGAGTCTCACCATACCAGAGCTCATGAGGGGTTTGAGTGCTGTTCATTCGGACATTTGTTTTGTTGAGAATAACAACTGCAGCAAATGCAGCTTCACCCCAGAAAGTTGTGGGAGTTCCAGAATCATCAAGCATATCACAAGCCATTTGTTGAACCATTCTGTTCATCCTTTCAACTACTCCATTTTGCTGAGGAGTCCTGGCTATAGAGAATTCTCTTCTTATTCCATGTTCTTCACAAAAATCGAAAAATTCATTTGAGGTAAACTCCCCACCTCTATCAAACCTGAGGCATTTAATTTTGTGATCTAATTCATTTTCAACCAAAGCTTTGAAGGATTTGAATTTTTCGAAGGCTTCATCTTTGTGCTTCATCAGTCCTATCCAAACCATCCTTGAATAGTCGTCAATGAATAATATAAAGTATTCCTCTCCCCGAGGAGACCTTTTCCTAGATGGACCACATACATCGGTATGGACAGGCTCAAGTGGCCTGCTAGCTGATCCTTCCTTCTCAGGGAAGTTAGTTTTGGTTTGCTTACCAAACTGACATGATTTGCATATTGTATTATCTGGAATTCTGATGTCTGGCAGACCACGAACTGCCTGGTATTTGCATGCTTTCCTTATCTGTGAGAAGCTTATATGCCCCAACCTCTGGTGCCATAGCTAGTGTTCATCATTCTTGCTCAGATAGCATTGTTTTTTTCCTTCTTTGAATATGTATAAATTATTTGGATTTCTTATGCCTTTGATCATTTTTTCTCCTGTATCAAGATCATGAACACTACATCCATTTGATCGAAATATTACCTTTGTTCCTTGATTGCACATTTGACTGACACTCAATAGATTATGCTTTAAGCCATCAACATACATAACATTTCATGCTTTGACCTTTTCTTTTAAAAGAACAAAACCTTTACCTTTTATGAGTGTAGGGATGTCATTTCCAAATGATAACTTCTTCTCCTTCTCCAAGGCACTATATGACTGAAGTTTTTCTTTATCACCTGCCATATGTTTTGAACATCCACTTTCGATGTACCATTTCCTGCCCTTCTGCATATAAGCCTATACCACATCTTTCTAGTTGTGGTTCCTTCATTCTCCATGTTTTGATATTTGAGGCTTGCTCCTTCTGAGTTGCCTGTCAAAACCTACTCCTGCATTCAGAGTCTTCATGACCAAAATTATTACAAATAGAACATTCTATTTCATTTTCAAGAGCATAAAAGTTATTGTAGGTCCTTTTCATGATCCCAATCATACTCCTCTATTTTTGAGTTTCTCTAGTCATGATAGTTTTGTAGATAACACACCGAGCTACTTTGTGTCCAAAACTGTGACAAGAGAAACATTGGCCATTGAAGAAATTCCTACGATTATCAACCCTGCGGATCGAACGATTGTAGTTTTCATTGACATTCATTCTTGAGGAAAATTGAGAATGATTTACCAGTAGTCTGTTGTAGCTTCTGTTTATCCTTGAAGTAGATTTCCCCTGATTTACTTGGTGATCTTTGTACATTCTTGAAGAAAAATGTCCCTGATTTACCTGGTGAGCAGCATTGTGCCTTTGCTGTTGATTGTCAATTTGTTCACTTCTCCTTCCTGCATCAATATAACTTTTGGAGGTGGATGGATTCTGTGCTTGACATGCTTATTCATTATATCCCAGACCTGCCTTGAATAGTGGAGAACGTTGTACTTTGATAACCTCATCTAACGTTTCAGATCCTTTAACAAATCTAAGATTAAGAGCTTTAGTTTTCTCAATCTCTTTTCTAAGTCCCACTATTTCACATTCTAACTTTTCATGATGTTTTTCACTTTCAGCCAATTGGAATTGCAGAGTATCAATAATCATATTTTTCTCTTCTAAATAAATTTTGAGTTTAGAAATCTCTTCATAAAGACCTTCTTCATCTATAGCATCCATGAAATCATCATCTTCAAAAGCCATTAAAAGTCTATAATTATTACCTTGTTCATCTTCATCACTATTTGAAAATCCATCACTGTCTTCATGAGTGTAATAGCTTTTCTTATTTACATTTTGTTTCTTGTTCCATCTAACAAGTTCCTTACCTTTATGAGGACACTTGGCAGCATAGTGACCGACTATTCCACAAGCAAAACATTTGAAAGGTAACTTACTTCTGAATCTTCCAGAACCCCATTGAAGGTTCTTGAAAAAATTTGATTCTTCCTCTTCTTCTGACATATGTCTTGAGTCATAAGAATCTCCTTTTCCTGAGGCCTTGAATGTGGCTTGTCTTCTGTGTGATGGTCCCCCTTTCCTCATTTCATAAGCGGTTATAATTCCGTGTAGTTGCAACATGGTAATTTTCTGTAGATTCTCCTTTTCTTCTATTGCAGAAACTTTTAATTCAAACTTAGAAGACAAAGATCTCAGAACCTTTTCAACCACAACAACCTCTTTTATTTCTTCACCCAAATTTTTCATGCAATTAACAATCTCATCTATGCTTAGGAAATAGTTAGCCACACTTTCATCATTGTACATTCTGAGATTTTCATATTGAATTCTGAGGGTTTGAAGTTTTGCTCTTTTTAACTATTCATCTCCTTCATAGCTCAAAACGATCTTGTCCCATATTTCTTTTGTGGTTTTATACTGCATAGCCTTGACGAATTCTGATTGAGATAGACATCGTAATAGAGTATTGACAACCTTTGCATTAGTTTCAAACTGCTTCTTCTCAGCTGGATCTGTAGGAGTTGCTGATGGAAAAGTGTACCCTGTGTCTATGATATCCCAGACTTCTATACCAAGAGATTGAAGATAGGCTGTAACTCTTACCTTCCAATAGATGAAGTTGGTCCCATCAAAAATTGGTGGCCTGATTGATGCTTCTCTCTTGTAGTTTCTCATGATGATAGATCTTCCTTCAAGCGATCAAGCTTCTTCTGAAGGACCTGCTCTAATAACAATTGTTGGAAATAATACTGAGAGGGGGGGGTGAATCAGTATTATCTGGTCAATTATTTTCCTTTTCACAACATATACTCTACTTCAGTTAGACAAAACCGCCTATATATGCAACTACTGATAAGGAAACCCGCGTATACCATACATAATTATAATTTAAAATATTCTACAGATGTTGAACATTAATCTGTGCATCAGGATCATATAAACAAGAACAGAAAAATAGAGAAGAAGACAATCACACACAAGAACGCAAGATATAAGGTGGAAACCCAATGTGGGTGAAAACCACCTGCCGCAATATGTCTCTATCTTTTCAGTTAGAAATTTCTTTTTACAATGATTCTGTATTGGTGCAGTCCTTTACCAATACGCAGGCTGCTACCTACAGAGAGCTACAACCCTCTCTCGTTTTCCAGCTTCTCCTGGAAGGGAGCTACAACCCCCTTAGTTCTTGTACTAGTTGAGATACGAGTACACAGGCTACTACCTGCAAAAGACTACAACCTTCTCTTCCTTCTAGGGACCACGTTTCATAAATTTTCAAACTGGATCCACAAATAACATCAATCAAACATCAAGAATTTCTGCATCAACCAATCACCTTTTCACCAATAAAAACTGAATCAAAATAAACATTTCTCTGACAACTATACCCAGATCATAATAACACTAATCACACCCCACTTCTGAACCTAGAACACTGTAACAATAAACAGAAGCAGCTAGAACATAAATCAAGAGCTGTACGCTACTTCACTGAACCTGCATATAGATCTATAAATTCATTCTTTCAAACATTCAGATATTAGTTAACCCAAATTATTAGATTTATAGATCAAGCATGCACCACATATCATAGATCAAAATCATATAGAGATACCACTATTCACAGTATTCCAGATCTGCACCATAACCTAATCACAGTATTCCAGATCTAGCACTTTATCAGATGTTCAATGATTCAGAAGATGCCTTGCCAAATGATGTCCTTCCTCTTTTATAGCCTTAGGCCTTTCACAATACCACGGACCGAAAACCATAACAATTCAATACCATGGACCCAATACTTGGGATCAACACTTATGACGAGATACCATGGCCCAAAACCATAGGTTCAAATACCAAGGACTAAATACCACGGACCAAAACCATAGGATCAAAAACTGTCGGACTAATACCATGAACCAACCATAAGATTTCCCATTTGCGTGAGCTTTTCTCTGCATGAAAGTGCATGAACTTTTCTCTGCATGAAAGTGCGTGAACTTTTCTCTGCATGAAAGTGCATGAAATTTTCTTTGCATGAAAGTGCGTGAACTTTGCTGCACTATAACTTATCATCTGAGATGAGTGGGTTGCCATCAAGTACAACATATGTATCATAATGCCAACAACCTGGTGATTTATCCGTAGTGGTTCCGATGACAAACCCGCTAGCGGTTTGTTGTTCACATTACCTGTTGCCTTTTTGCTAACGGTTCCACCGTGGCTAACCTCCTAACTATTGGCTCTCTAACCCTAACACTAACTCGATGGTCTATCATCATCATTCACATCCCAACGTGTCCGATGAAGTTTCCAATTCTGCTACGATCAAGGCCTGACTGATGGCTAAACTATGACGGTCTAACAATTCTCGATCACATGTTTCCTACACGGTTAGGCTGCCCGTGGGGTCAACTAGTCATGTATTGTTTTATTTGTAATTTTTAGCAATGTAATTAGGCCAAGAGTTAATGAAGTTTAGAACTTAGGCTTAGGGTTAAGTTTGATTTTGTTTTAACAATGCGATGGTTAGGACTTAGGTCTTTATGGTTTTAACATAGGTTTTTTAAATGCATATTGCAATGTATTGCAGATGGTTAGGATTACAACATAGGTGATAGATTTGATAGTGCATTTGGTAGATTAGGGTTAGGGTTTACATTTTGTTTTTGAAAACCCATGTACAACATATTGTCACATGTGACGAAACCAAATACATATCGACATTAGCTACCTTTGCGATGACAGCCTCGATGACACACCGAACCTCTACAACGGATGATACAACCCACATCGACACAAAATCCTATGAAGGCAAATGACAAAACACATGTCGTCGACCAAATCCTAGCATAATTGTCAATGAACACAAGTTGACAGCCAGGTACAAACCCATATCAATTGAACGTCATGAAAACCATATTACTTGAACAACTTGATCCATAACCAACACTGTCGAAGCTGACAAGACCGAACTGAATTGACGACGACTCTGAACACTGATGACGACACTTTAACACCTGTGCAACGATCTGACGAGATCCTTCTGGATCAATCCTCTCCACTTGAAAGATTTTGGACCACAAAAGTTTGACTAAACAAATAGTCGATGAGGGTAGAACTCCCTCTCTTTCCACCTTGACCTGATGGTGTACCAATACATTTGATCAATCACCTACAAATGATGACCCTGATGATGCTGACTATGGCAATTTTTTTATTCAGTGACCTGTTGATCCATCTACAGTATGAAAAACTTGCGATGATGGGAAAACAACTTGTTATGAACATGGAAATTGATTTCTTTCCATGAAGAACCATGAGTTAGTGATTCATTATCTTTGAAAACAGTCTCTACTAGATGTTGTTTAATACCATCAACAAGTATAAACAATCTATTTTGCTAAATGAGAGAGACAATCAAAGATACTTTGGACATCAAACCAACTACTTTATTTAACATACTTTCCTACTTCCTGATTACTAAGCAAACTTGCTGCAACGAACCCATCAAGCTGTAATGTGAAGTCTGCTGCAACTTAGTTTGTCTTTAAAAGTATTGATTTAGTTGTTGATTTGTTTGAATCACTTTTCCTTCATTTAAATGATGTTTCCATTGATTAACACTTTCCTCTGATGCATAAGTTCCCATTAGACACTTTGACACTGCTTTAGAAAAGGCTTTGATATGAAAACAAATAGATTTCCTCTCCACTTGAAAAGTGGTTTCCAAACTATTTGAAACATGACATGGCGACACAATACAAGAGAAAATGGACAATGACTTTCCCGAATACTGACATGTATCCTTGCAACTATTAAGTTCCAAACTTAAACTGAATTGATTCATTCTAACATTAGGAAGAGGAGTTTTAGGCATACACTATAATTCATGTTGTAATCCCTGCTTAAGAATAAGATATTTGGTTTTACATAGAACTAGAATAGTTTCTATATCTTTAATAAAACCATCTTTAAGCTGAGTCTCATAACTTAAAAAACCATCATGTCGATTGTTATGTTTTCCTTTCATACACATGATTACAAATCTCTTGTTGAACTTATTAATCACTTCATCTGATTAACATTAACTGAATTCAAGTGATTTTTGCTTTGATGTGCCCTGACAATAAATTCAACCTCACCTTTCTTGAGATGATATTTATGTTCTCTCCTATAAAATACTGCATCATGATCATAAAGATAAGGATTTCCTAATACAACTCCACATATGTCTACTGGAACCACATCTAATTCCACTCCATCAATGTAATTAGCTGTTATGGAAAATCTTAATTGACAATGTTTGGTGACTTTTATCTGAGTTGATTTATTTAGCCATCCTAATGGGTAAGGTCTTGGATGATTTCGTGTTTCCAAACCCAACCTTTTAACTAAATATTCAGAGATTAAATTTACTTGTGATCCATTGTCAAACATTGTATCTATCTTTATATGCTTAGAATTTATCCTTATGTTAAACAATTCAACTCTTTTATCGTCATTTGAAGGATTTATGTTTGAACAAGATGCAATAGTTTTCAAACTTGAACTAGTGTCAGAAGTCTTACTTGACTTAACCATGGCGGTTATCCTCCTTTCATCACCTAAATCTGAACCTAGATCTTGTTGGACTACTGCAATTGCCTTCTTTTCATCCTTCTCCTTAAGGAACTTTTTGGGATTAAGTTCTAAATGAAGTTTCCAACACTTAGATTCATCATGAACAATTCTCTAGCAATGAGAACAAGTAGGTCTTTCCTTATGAGCCATTGCTGATTTCTTTCCCTTCAAGTTGTTCTTCCCCTTACTATCATTGGAATCTTTGACTTTCGACTCTTTGGATGAGAGTGATGAAAAATTGAACGGTCTGCCACATGATTCAATATGTATGGCTTAAACACATGCTTCATCAAAACCATCAGGATTAAACATCAATAATGTATGTTGCAAATATGAATTTAAATTGTTGATGTATTTTAACAAAGTTTCACGTGTATCCAATGAAATTCCAAGCACCAATGCTTTCTTTCTGAACTCCTGAGTAAACTCCTAAGTAAACTCCTGAACACTCTTCCATTTACCTTGCCTCGGATGCTACCAATCAATAACATCTTTCTGCATGTATCCTAAAGGATAGAATTATTTCCTAAGAGATTTTAAAAACTTACACCATGAAGAGATGAATTTTCCTGTACGCTTTACATCTATCTGATTTTTACTTTCCCACCAGATTAAAGTTGTTCCCCCCATTCTAAGTGTAGCTAACTTTTTTTTTTTATCACTAGAAATGTTCTGAATGCAACAATATACTTCTAACTTCCTAATCTAGTTATCTATCTTTTTAGGATTCATTTTGCCATCATATATAGGTAACTCAAATTTCACATCAAGTTTTAAAAGATATGTTTTCTTAGGTTTCTTTTTCATTTCAGATTCTACACTAGAAGAAGAAGAATAAGAATAAGAAGATGATGATGATCGAGAGGATGGAGGTGAAGGAGGTTTATCAGCCTTTCCTTTACCTTTGTCCTTCATCGATGTCTTTGAAGAAGAAGTTGCATCTCTCGCCTTCTTGTCTTTGTAGAGTTCTCCCAACATTTGCTTCATAGTCAAGAATGCTTGCTGAAATTGTTCATCAATCATCTTAGTTTTGGTGTTTTCACTTGCATCAGATCCTAACATGTTTGATTTATGAACGACTTGTTGCTTTCTAATCTCTGGATCGATCTGCTCAAGGATTCCTTCTCCTCATTTCGACTTTGACCTAGTTAACATTAAATGAAAATTTCTACAAATGGAACCTGCTCTGATGCCAAATTATATGATCTAAAATGATCATTTATTAAAACTCATGTAGAATTGATTAACCATTAATGAATTGAATGTTAGCTGAAAGTGTGGAAATCGAGGGAAATTGCTTGAGAAGAATACTTTATGATAGTTGATTAAACACAAGGAAGATGCATAGCATAAGTGAAAATAGTAAAAACACAGTGACACCAGATAGAAAAATCGATTACAGAGTTCATCCCTGATGGACTACATCTCTGGCTTTGCTTTCAAGATGAGTGATCGCTTTATTAGGATTGAAACAGATGTGGTTGATTACACAGATATTTTATCAGTCTAAATGTGCACGCAAGTACTTCTGGTCACTGTCATCAGATAGTTCTTTGAACTAGCTTTCCAACTCCTATCACAGTTCCCAAATCTGACTCTAGATGCTCCTATTACATTGAAAACAAAACTACCTATGATCTCCAGAATCTGCAAACAAATATCAAAACCACTCTCTCGTTCATCAATGAAGCAAAACTACCTTTTAAAGGCCTCCAGATACATTGAAACATCCTTGGCTAAATACAAGATGAATTTGGTTGCAATCTAATTAGGTTTAGCTTTGGTCTTGTTGGAATTTGCCACCTAGCGTAGATGCATGGTCATTGAATTAGTTTGAACAAAAAAAAAACCATATAAACCCATAAGTAAACTCGATAATAACTCCAAAACCGCTGGTAGTTAGGCTAACCAGGCAGAGGGCTAATAGCTTCCATGTGAAAATCGGGCAGTCGACTGCTTGACTACCACTTGGTGGTTTATCCCCAGCAATTTCAGTGACCTACCCGTCGGCGGTTTTCTGTTCACATGACCTGTTGTCGTTTTGTTGATGGTTCCACTGTGACTAACCTCCTGACTACTAGCTCTCTAACCGTAACACCAACCTGACAGTCTATCAGCATTGTTCACATGCCAATGTCTCTGATGCAGTTTCCAATTCCACTGCAGTCAAGGCTTGATTGATGGCTAAACTCTAACAGTCTAACAATGCCCGATCACATGTTTCTGACATAGTTAGACTGCCCGCATGGTCAATTCGTTGTGTATTTTTTATTTGTAATGCTTACCAATGTATTTAGACCAATAGTTAATGAAGTTTAGAACTTAGGCTTAGGGTTACGTTTGATGTTTTCTTAACAATGCGATGGTTAGGAATTAGGTCTTTAGGGATTTAGCATAGGATTTTTTTAATACATATTGCAATGTATTGTTTATGGTTAGGGTTGCAACTTAGGTGATATATTTGATAGTGCATTTGGTAGATTAGGATTAGGGTTTACATTTTGTTTTTAGAAACCCATGTACAACATATTATCACAATGTGAAGAAGTCAAATACATATCGACACCAGCTGTCTTTGTGATGACAACCCAAATGACACATCGAACCTCTGTGATGGATGACACAACCCATGTCGACACCAAATCCTACCAAGGCGAACGACAAAACACATGTTGTTGACCAAATCCTGGTGGAACTGTCAATGAACACTAGCTGATAGCTAGGTACAAACCCATATCAACTGAATGTCATGAAAACCATATTACCTGAACAACTTGATCCATAACCAATACTGTTGAAGTTGATGACACCGAACTAAATTGATGATGACTCTGAACATTGACGACGACGCTTGAACACCTATGAAACGATCAGACGAGATCCTCCTGGATCATATATAAACATAAACATGGAGATGTAGCTAGAATAAAACTTTGTTTCATTAAGAATAAAGAACTGAAATATGCTTACATACAGAAAGGAAATAAACTAGCTCAGAAGATGGTAGCTTATCTCTGAGAAGAGATGTGATGGCTACATGCCTTTGAATTGTGTTAAAATGAGGCTTGAAGGCCTATTTATTATTGAGAAATAATGGAAAACCCTAAAAATCCAAAAACTTAACCCTGGGAGATGAAGCGCCAAAAGTATGGGCCCTGTTTCGGTAAATTGGTACATCAAATTCTCGGGGTCGTAACTTTAGCATACCATCTCCATTTTATGCACAGAATACCTCATTAGAAAGATCTATCCGAGGGATACATCTTTCAAAAGAAAACATGAGTTAAATCAAATTACCTTTGAAAATTAGATTACATCACTGATAACCAATAGAAAAATAATGCAGACCTCACTCTACCGAGCTAGAAACTAGATCTATTAGTTAATATTTGATAATACTAGGTTTCTACAAGAGAAAAAAACAATTAAGCAAAAAATTAGATATAACCAAATGAGATTATGAAGGATAACCATTACATATCCTCCAGTTCAGGTGTCTAAATTTGTCATTGGAACTGGGTCTTTTGCACTCATGCTGAGGGACAATGGGAGCTTAAATTCACATAAAATGTTTTTTTCAATTTGAGCTAAGGGAGCTTCCAAAATGTATATACTTTCTTGGATATTCCACTAGTTTCATGGAATGTTATTGAAAAATGAAATGATTTCATTTATTTCCTTATGCTTCTTTGTTCAGACTCATCTCAGTACTGTCTTAAGCTACTTGTGGAGAATAATAGAATGCATATACTAATTCCTACTTTCCCTAGTATTAGTAGGACTAGGAAGCTAGCAAGAGACCTCCTCTATCAATTCTAAATTTGAAGAGGCTTATATATCTTTAGTAATATTCTTCTATAGCCTCCAAATATCCTCTTGAGTTCTAGGAGAGTCACAACATGATAAGATACAACAACCTCTTGAGCCTGCACCACAACATGTGACCGACTTTGTTGGCTATATCTCCTAGCCCCACAATGCCCACACATGTGCTAGCATAGCATACGGCCACAATGAATAAAGAAACAATACAATAACAGAGACACCCTTATATCCACATGCTACAAACAAGTGATAACCCCTTAAAAACAAGTGAAATTGCATGAGCAACAAGAACATCTCTTTCATCAATATCTTCCAAATGGAAAATAGTTAACATTAAATGGAAAATTCTACAAATGAAACCTTATCTCATACCAAATTATATGATCTAAAATGATCATTTATTAAAACTCATGTAGAATTGATTAACCATTAATGAATTGAATGTTAGCTGAAAGTGCGGAAATCGAGGAAAACTGCTTGAGAAGAAGACTTTACGATAGCTTATTAAACATTAGGAAGATGCATAACAGAAGTGAAAATAGTAAAAACATAGTGATACCAGACAGAAAAATCGATTAGAGAGTTCATCCCTAATGGACTATGTCTCTGGCTTTGCTTTCAAGATGGGCGATCGCTTTATTAGGATTGGAACAGATGAGGTTGATTACACAGAGATTTTATCAGTCTAAATGTGCAAGCATGTGCTTCTGATCACTGTCATCAAATAGTTCTCTGAACTAGCTTTCCAACTCCTATCACAGTTCCCAATTCCGACTCCAGATGCTCCTATTACATTGAAAACAAAACTACCTATGATCTCCAGAATCTGCAACCAAAAATTAAAACCACTATCCCCTTCATCAATGAAGCAAAACTACCTTTTGAAGGCCTCCAAATACATTGAAACCTCCTTGGCTGAATACAGGATGAATGTGGTTGCAATGTGATTAGGTTTAGCTTCGGTCTTGTTGGAATTCGCCACCTAGGGTAGATGCATGGTCATTGAATTAGTTTGAACAAACAAAAACCATATAAACCCATAAGTAAACTCGATAATAAATCCACAACCATTGGTAGTTCAGTTAACCGGGCAGAGGGCTAATAGCTTCCATGTGACAACCGGGCAGTCGACTGCTTGAATACCACCTGGTGGTTTATCCCCGGTAGTTTCAAAGACCAATCCCTCGGCCGTTTACTGTTCACATGACCTGTTGTCGTTTTGTTGACGGTTCCGCCATGACTAACCTCCTGACTGCTAGCTCTCTAACCCTAACACCAACCCAATAGTCTATCAACATTGTTCACATGCCAACATCTCTGATGTGGTTTCCAATTCCGTTGCATTCAAGGCCTGACTGATGGCTAAACTCTGACAGTCTAACAATTCCTGGTGACATTTTTCTGATGTAGTTAGACTGCCCGCGTGGTCAACTCGCTGTGTATTTTTTTATTTGTAATGTTTACCAATGTATTTAGACTGATAGTTAATGAAGTTTAGAACTTAGGCTTAGGGTTACTTTTGATGTTGTTTTAACAAAGCGATGGTTAGGACTTAGGCCTTTAGGATTTTAGCATAGGTTTTTTTTAATACATATTGCAATGTATTGTTTATCGTTAGGGTTGCAACTTAGGTGATAGATTTGATAGTGCATTTGGTAGATTAGGATTAGGGTTTACATTTTGTTTTTAAAAACCCATGTACAACATATTATCACAATGTGAAGAAACCAAATGCATATCAACACTAGCTATCTTTGTGATGACAGCCCCGATGACACATCGAACCTTTGCGACGGATGACACAACCCATGTCAACACCAAATCCTGCGAAGGTGAATGAAAAAACACATGTTGTTGACCAAATCCTGGTGGAACTATCAATGAACACTAGTCGACAGCTAAGTACAAACCCATATCAACTGAATGTCATGAAAACCATATTAGCTAAACAACTTCATCCATAACCAATATTGTCGAAGCTGACGACACTGAACTAAATTGATGATGACTCTGAACATTGACGACAACACTGGAACACCTATGCAACGATCCGATGAGATCCTCCTGGATCATATATAAACATAAACATGGAGATGCAGCTAGAATAAAACTCCGCTTCATTAATAATAAAGAACTGAAATATGCTTACATACAGAAAGGAAATAAACTAGCTCAGAAGATGGTAGCTTATCTATGAGAAGAGATGTGGCAGCTACATGCCTTTGAATTGTGTTATAATGAGTCTTGAAGGCCTATTTATTATTTAGAAATAATGGAAAACCCTAAAAATCCAAAAACCTAACCGTAGGAGATGAAGCGCCAAAACTATGGGCCCCGTTTTGGTAAATTGGTACATCAAATTCTCAGGGTCATAACTTTAGCATACCATCTCTGTTTTATGCACACAATACCTCATTAGAAAGATCTATCTGAGGGATACAACTTTCAAAAGAAAACATGAGTTAAATCAAATTACCTTTGAAAATTAGATTACATCACTGATAACCAATAGAAAAATAATACATACCTCACTCTACCAAACTAGAAACTAGATCTATTGGTTAATATTTGATCATGCTAGGTTTCTACAAGAGAAAAAAACAATTAAGCAAAAAGTTCAATATAATCAAATGAGACTATGAAGGATAACCATTACATATCCTCCAGTTTAGGTATCTAAAGTTGTCATTGGAACTGGGTCTTTTGCACTCATGCCAAGGGACAATGGGAGCTTAAATTCACACAGAATGTTTTTTTTCCATTTGAGCTAAGTGAGCTTCCAACATTTATATACTTGCTTGGATATTCCACTAGTTGCATGGAATGTTATTGAAAAATGAAATGATTTCATTTGTTTCCCTGTGCTTCTCCTTTAAGACTCATCTCAATACTGTCTTAAGCTACTTGTGGAGAATAATAGAATGCATATACTAATTCCTACTTTCCGTAGTATTACTAGGATTAGGAAGCTAGCAAGAGACCTCCTCTATCAATTCTAAATTTGAAGAGGCTTATCTATCTTTAGTGATATTATTCTATAGCCTCCAAATATCCTCTTGAGTTCTAGGAGAGTCACAACATGATAAGATACAACAACTTCTTGAGCCTGCACCAAAACACGTGACCGACTTTGTTGGCTATATATCCTAGCCCCACAATGCCCACACATGCTAGCATGGCATGCAACCACAATGACTAAAGAAACAATACAATAACAAAGACACCCTTATATCCACATGCTACAAACAAGTGATAACCGCTTAAAAACAAGTGAAATTGCATGAGCAATAAGAACATCTCTTTCATCAATATCTTCCAAATGGAAAATAGTTAACATTCAATGGAAAATTTATCAAAGGAAACCTGCTCTGATACCAAATTATATGATCTAAAATGATCATTTATTAAAACTCATGTAGAATTGATTAACCATTAATGAATTGAATGTTAGCTGAAAGTGTGGAAATCGAGGAAAACTGCTTGAGAAGAAGACTTTACGATAACTGATTAAAGAAAAGGAAGATGCATAATAGCAGTGAAAACAATAAAAATAGAGTGATACCAGACAGAAAAATCGATTACAGAGTTCATCCTTGATGGACTACATCTTTGGCTTTGCTTTCAAGATGGGCAATCACTTTATTAGGATCGAAACAGATGAGGTTGATTACATAGAGATTTTATTAGTCTAAATGTGCATGCATGTGCTTCTGATCACTGTCATTAGATATTTCTCTGAACTAGCTTTCGAACTCCTATCATGGTTCCCAATTCTGACTCCAGATGCTCCTATTACATTGAAAACAAAACTGCCTATGATCTCCAGAATCTGCAAACAAATATCAAAACCACTCTCCCCTTCATCAATGAAGCAAAACTACCTTTTAAAGGCCTCCAGATACATTGAAACCTCTTTGGCTGAATACAGGATGAATTTGGTTGCAATATAATTAGGTTTAGCTTCGGTCTAGTTGGAATTTGCCACCTAGGGTAGATGCATGGTCATTGAATTAGTTTGAACAAACAAAAGCCATATAACCCATAAGTAAACTCGATAATAACTCCACAACCACTAGCAGTTAGGCTAACCAGGTGGAGGGTTAATAGCTTTCATGTGAAAACCGGGTAGTCGACTGCCTGACTGCCACTTGGTGGTTTATCCTCGGCAGTTTCAGCGACCAACCTATCGGCCGTTTGCTGTTCACATGACCTGTTGTTCTTTTGCTAATGGTTCCACTGCGACTAATCTCTTGACTGCTAGCTCTCTAACCCTAACACCAACCCGATAGTCTATCAACATCGTTCACATGCCAACGTCTCTGATGTAATTTTCAATTCCGCTATGGTTAAGGCCTGACTGATGGCTAAACTCTGACAGTCTAACAATGCCCGGTCACATGTTTCTGACGTAGCTAGATTGCCCGCGTGGTCAACTTGCTGTGTATTATTTTATTTGTAATGTTTACCAATGTATTTAGACTGATAGTTAATGAAGTTTAGAACTTAGGCTTACGGTTACGTTTGATGTTGTTTTAACAATGCGATGGTTAGGATTTAAGTCTTTAGGGTTTTAGCATAGGTTTTTTTTAATACATATTGCAATGTGTTGTTTATGGTTAGGGTTGCAACTTAGGTGATAGATTTGATAGTGCATTTGATAGATTAGGATTAAAGTTTACATTTTGTTTTTAAAAACCCATGTACAACATATTATCACAATGTGAAGAAACCAAATACATATCGACACAAGCTATCTTTGTGATGACAGCCCCAATGACACATCGAACCTTTGCGACGGACGACACAACCCATGTCGACACCAAATCCTGCGAAGGCGAAAGAAAAAACACATGTTGTTGACCAAATCCTGGTGGAATTGTCAATGAACACTAGTTGAAAGCTAGGTACAAACCCATATCGACTGAATGTCATGAAAACCATATTACCTAAACAACTTGATCCATAACCAATACTGTTGAAGCTGACGGCACCGAACTGAATTGATGATGACTCTGAACATTGACGACGACGCTTGAACACCTACGCAACAATCTAACGAGATCCTCCTGGATCATATATAAACATAAACATGGAGATGCAGCTAGAATAAAACTCTGTTCCATTAATAATAAAGAACTGAAATATGCTTACATATAGAAAGGAAATAAACTAAATCAAAAGATGGTAGCTTATCTCTGAGAAGAGATGTGGTGGCTACATACCTTTGAATTGTGTTAAAATGAGGCTTGAAGTCCTATTTATTATTTAGAAATAATGGAAAACCCTAAAAATCCAAAAGCCTAACCCTAGGAGATGAAGTGCCAAAACTGTGGGCCCCGTTTCAGTAAATTGGTACATCAAATTCTCAGGGTTGTAACTTTAGCATACCATCTCCATTTTATGCACACAATACGTCATTAGAAATATCTATCCAAGGCATACAAATTTCAAAAGAAAACATGAGTTAAATCAAATTACCTTTGAAAATTAGATTACATCACTGATAACCAATAGAAAAATAATACAGACCTCACTCTACCAAACTAGAAACTAGATCTATTGGTTAATATTTGATAATACTAGGTTTCTACAAGAGAAAAAAAATAATTAAGCAAAAAATTAGATATAACCAAATGAGATTATGAAGGATGACCATTACATATCCTCCAGTTTAGGTGTCTAAAGTTGTCATTGG
>APFE031536894.1:0-21436 GCA_000404065.3 Pinus taeda | reverse complement strand
ACTCCCAATATCAATCGCATTCAAATTCCTTCTTCCAACTTAGAAACACTTCCACAATAAAGCAATAGTGCACATATCATCAAAGCTTTCTTCATCAAAATTCAGAATAATGGCCCAGTCTTCATAAAAATATATCATAAGTACAATAGTGTAACTTACTGATTTGAGTTTATACAAAAACTGAGGACCCTTTCCAAATGCATGAAAGGGTCTATAAATACTACCTAAGCTAACTAATTATGAAATAAAAATGCTATTAGGTGGTATAACTAAATCATGAAAATCTCCTCAAAATAGGCTTGTTTGCAGTCGGCAGCATAATTCATTGTTTCGGTTGATCTTCCTTTTGCTTGAGCTGGTAGATAGCAAGCATTGGTTGCAATTCTGGAGGGTGACTCAGACGAGAATGCAGCTAGGCTGAATATGTGGCAACGTGAATTTCGGGAATCATGTAACCGCTTGCATCGGTTAAACATTTGAGCACTACCCTTTGATTGTATGGCTTAACTAGGAAAAACCAAAAGGTATGCCAAGTTAAGCTTTGGATGCCGACGATTAATCTCCCATTATTCTCTAATTCTTGATTGCATGTTTTTTCCAATGCTTTGTCTGACGGTAATTTACCTAGAGTACACTGTGAAATCAAGTTAGACAGATGAAGATTATTATTGATTAACTCAATTAAATTACTGGTTGATAATCTGCATCTTGAGGTTTCTCTTTTTGCTTTCATCAATTGTGACTGCCATTATAGGAAAAGAATTTCTTTATGTGACTCTAGAATTTTAGGCAGATTCGCGGCTTTCCCTTCACTAGTTTCTTGCCAAGCAAGAAAGTTGGTTAAAGTCTCATCGGCCTATTCCAAATCCTGCCTAGCTTCGACTGATTTTTCAATTATTGATGAAGTAATCTCACAGAGGGTCTCAGCCAAGGAAATATTATGACATAGCAATTTTATTTGTGTAATCAATGCTTTATTAATCTGGAGAGCTTCAGACCTGAAATCTGTTGGTTGAGGAAGACCTTTGAATTTTTCTACCTATTGTGATAATTGAGCGATTTTCTCATCTTTTGTCTTACTCATATGTTCATTCATTGTCTTCAGCTTGGCTAATGCTACGGATAATTCTTTTTGTTTTTGCGCTGCACTCTGATCTATCCTCTGTTTCTCTTTGATCAATTGTTCATTTAATTGATTGTTTATCTGTTGTTGTTCTGCTAGCTGCTATACTAACTATTCTATTCTTTGTTGTCTCTCAGATACCTATGACTGTAAGGAAACAATTGTTTGGTCCTTTTCCTTGAGTAAATTGCTTACTTCTGATGCTTTATCCATAGTAACTATCGAGTAAGCTCCGGCGTACTAAGAAAGTTTTGTGAGGTCTTTGGAAGCATTGAATTCTTCTTTCCATACCACATTAGCCATCTCTGTTTGTAAAGGTAAAAGGAAATATTGATCAAGTCTTCTCCTTTTCCTTTGTCTTTTCACTACAGCCCTATGTTTGGGACTGTAAAAGATATCTAATGGTGGTATATCTTCTATCTGCAAAACAATCTGATATGATGGATCCTTAGGAATTATTTCTACATCTTCGCTGGTGGGTAGGCCGTTGGTTCCCTCAATTGGAACTATAGTTGTCGTTGTCTCTTGACCGACTGTTACTTTAGGTGTGCTGAAACCTTATGAACCTTCAAGATTGCTTACAATGGAATCGAATTGTTGTCATTCCTTTAGGAGCTTGGGAACAATCTGAGTATCTATATTGATGTGTTCACTGCCCTTGTCCTGTTCTTTTTCCTGCTCTTTCTCCTGCTCTGGTTCTTTTCCTTTCTCGGGAATCTTCTCTACAGCAAGAGGTTTATCAATAATTTGTCGTTCAGGCTCGCTTGACTGGGTTGTTGGGGTTGTAGCTAATAAGTCCAAAGGTAGAGTTTTCAACTCTGTTCTCTGAGCCTATTAAATTCTACCAGCCCTTCATCGTTATATCTCATTTTGGCCAATGTTTGTACCTGGAATAATGATTCTGCTGAAGAAAACAGGTCATCAAATTCATATTTTTAATGTTCAAACTTTGTAAGTTTGGCTTGTTCAAGAACGATATAGACAACTTTCCTTGGATCGAATTGCCTGTTAGGAATGGTTGCAAGATTGAGCATGTTTATTTTTCTGCCTCCTTTTCTGCATGCTTGTAATCATGTAGAGTGTAAACACTGCATCTCAAAGGAAATGTAGGCCAAGCCTGCTTTTTAGAATTCCTAAGAGTTTTGGATGTTCCTGCTGTTGTTATTTGGTAGGCCAATTCTCGAGCTAACAGCTTATCAGGTACATACAGAGGAAGGACATGAGGTCTTGCAAGACTACCAAAAACCCTTATATATGTGAACTTGTCTTCCCCGAACCAATTCCCTACAGCAGTCAAGTTAATCTCTACTTCCATGGAAATCTTTGGGGCAGGATTATCAAAAATGGCATAATAGATAGGTAACATGAAACCATTGCAGATTTGGTACAAGTGGTCTTTATAGTGCGCCTTCCATAACTTTTGAAGATAAATGTGGATTGCCTTAGGGTCTTTTGAAGTCCATCTCCACCCGAGTACAGGATATTCAGAATTAAAGCAAATAGTATCCATAATATAAGCACTGTAATAAAAAGGGGGAATAGTCCTGGTGGTTATGCGTGTATTTGATCTAAATTCAAGAATTGCAGTGACTAATTTGTCAGACAATATATTTGCCCAATCCATCATTTCACTATTAACTACCACTTCCATCAAAGAAACCATTTCAATAGTGAATTTTGCAGAATCATGCAATCCCCAAATTCTACATATCATTCCCCCGGCATAACAGTAAGGAGAACACAACGAATCTACAGAGTACTTACCTGATGATTCATGTTTGTGCCTTGCGGATTTCTATCTCCACTGCCTAATTGGGGCTGACTCAGTTTCGTTCTCCTCTGCGAACTTTTCAAGAAAGGCTTTGTTGTATTTCTTTTTTGGTTCGGGCAAGTGATACATTTTCCTTAAGTCATCAGGCTGAAATGAGCCAAAAATCCTTCCGTCAACTATGAAAAATGTTCCATTTAAAACCGGAATTTCTTCTACCACCCATCTCACTACATCAGTGTATGGAAGAATTTTCTCACGTGCTGTTATCCTGTAAAAATATGAATCAGCTAAATCTTTTAGGGAAGCTTCCGATTTTCTAGTTGAATCTGTAGTAGCTTCTCCCGATACTTCCTTAGGCTCCTCTGCTTCAATTAAATTGTAGATGCTTTGCCAACTTGTATTTCCAAGGCCGAGACATGTAGTGTCTGAGATTAAACCTTTTTTTACTTGGTCCTGGATCATTGGTTGACTGCATTGTTGCTATAGGAGCCGCTGCTGCTATGGGTTTCTTAGATTTCTTTCCCATTTGTTTCAAATTTGTTTTTTGGTGGAGTTCTGCACAAGGAATGAAACCAACGTGATACAGAGAATGGCTACTATAACCCAATATGAAAGAATTATGTCAATTGGCGTATAATAAAGGATTATAGTGAAATTTCCGCAGATGGAATCTAAAGGAAAATCTCGCCATAACTGCTTCATTAATTGGTCGTTTAACCTATCAATCATGGTAAAGGAGTTCATGAATACCCATTATATCGTTTATATGATGAATGGCCCATTCAAGCGTGGCTTAGATTTTTTGACGGATAACCAGAGATAAATTGCGATCGGTGATTGGTAACGTGAATGGAAAGGCTTTAAATAGTCCAAAATATCTCTCGATTACCAAAAGGTGATACACTGCATGCAAGCCTTTTAAATATGTTTTGAAACACATGCCTTGATTTAATGCATCGCAATCGGGGATGGGTTCGAGTTATATTATTTATGCCATTGCAACATCGTCGATCGCCGATGGCAATACGCTTATCACATCAGAGGATTTGAATGTGGCATACTTTATGTATTGGGTTGTTACGACCGACTGCCGATGGCGATACACTTTATCGCATCGGAAAAATGAGGGAGGTGTTTCTTTATGCTATGTGTTTTGCCTTTTCCCGATATTCGATAGTGATTTCCTTTTCGGATCGGAGTGAGTCAATGGGTCTTTTATATATGTTTTCTTATCATTGCGATATGCGATCTTGCAATCACTTTAGCGCAATAACAAAGAACTCTTATAATTATTAAAAAGACCTACTTTTTAATTCAAAAAGGTTTATTTTAAAATATATCATTCCCATTGGACCTTTTGATGAGGTTTTTCTAATGATGAGTTAATACCGATTTATTCACACATCTAAGTTTTAAAAAGGGACCCATTTCATATTATGAGTTTTAAGTAAAAATTTTATGAAATGCGGGGTTGTTGTAGAGCACAACATACTCTTGTCTTGTCTTGATCCATAATCCAAAAACTTCATTTTATGCATAGAGACCATGACACTGCTTTGAAGCATCAAGAATTTATTAACATCCTTAAGGTTTCATTTTCTTCTCAACATCTCTTGGCACCGTATATCTCAAACATAATTTAGGAAGAGAAGATTAAGTCCATCAAAGACACAAGATAAACTTTTAAATCAACCAAGAGATATCATCTCAGAAAGAATGAACTATGAAGTTCACCAACTAACATAGCATCATACGAATGATCACAAGTTCTGAAACTTGTTCTTAGCTTAGGGCACTCGAACTTTAGAACATAAACCAATGAAAAGATTATTTCATTAACATACATGGGATTCAAAATATGTTTGATGTTGCTAGATTCATTTTAGACTATATTTCATAATTTTGGACTTTGGACTGAACCCTTCTAAGGCACTTCATATTTATTCAATTTGAGATATTTCGGTCTACACAAAGCTGAAGCCATTTGACCTTGTAATATACCTCTTATGGCCTGTACATCCTTTGGTCTTCTACAATAACATTGAGGTTAATTTCGACCTCTGTTACTAGTCCTGAGGCTCAGACAAAGGGAGAGACTCGAACTAGGGTTCTAAGATAGGACTTTGGCCCTCTTCCATGTAGAAATTATTATGTATATTTGCAACTACTGATGAAATATTTATCAAAATCACAAGACTAAACCTACTCTACTGCTTCGTGGAATTCAATTCACAATTTATAACATTAATCACAAACATCCAATGAGAAACAACACACATGCACACAATATTTTTTCCAGGGGAAAACAATATACTAAAAACCCCTTTGTCTGCTTGCATTAATTTGATGAATAAAGATGCACTACAATTTGTATCTCAATTTGAGCCTAACCCTCAAGTGAATAACCTATCTCTCTGCTCACTAAGAAGCTATGACCCAGAATTAGTAAATTTCTGCCTTTTCTTGAGCCCCTATTTCCTTGCGCAATTCCTGAGGAAATTAGCCCCCTATTAGTTAGGTATTTCCTCTAAAATGATTGCGTAATTCCCAAGGTTAATCATCTGACTTTATGCAACACCTATACACTCAAGACTAGTCTAAAACTAATGTTACAATGCCTTGGAATCTCCACCACAGTTGGGGAACTCGAATTCTCTGCATGCACTAGCTATTTTGGGTTGCTTGATCAGTTAAATGGATGATCACTGAGTTATACTAAAGTCTCGGTACACGACTGACCTTCCACTAGTTCCTCCAACAAATAGAACTAGTTTAATAGAAAACAACTTGAAATAACTGACCTTGATTGCTACAAATTATAAATCACACATGCTTAACTGAACTCCAAGTCCTCCAACTTGAATTTACCGAGTAAAATGAGTGACAACAACCATGTCACACAAGTTAACTGCATCCAAGTTGTCTGTTGATGTGGAAATTTGAATTTTCTCAAATTGACCAAGGCAAAATCAAATTGATACTTTCTTGTTGAAATTTTCAACACTCCCTCTCAACAAGAAAGGGATTATCAACCACCCTTATCCTGCAATTGTGGAACTAAAACTTCCCTCTTGACAATGCCTTTTTCTAAATGTTAGTGTCTTGTTCCTTTATCAGAATGTATTGTAGCAACATTATCTTCCTTTGCACACAGTGTTGTAAATGGTGATACTAGATATCTATATGCTTGGATTGATTGTGAAATACATGATTCTTAGAGATTTTAATGCAACTCTGAATATCGCAATAGATCACAGTTGGATCCATCATCTAACCAAATATTCCCAAAAGTATCTTTCTCATCTAGATCGCCTCACATGCTGCTTGACTTGCAAAGATGTATTCTGCTTTTGCCAAGCTGAGCGCCACAAACCTTTGCTTCTTGCTGTACCAAGAAACAACTATGGAACCAACACTAAAAATTCCAACTGATGTACTATTTCAGTCTGTTGGACCCCCCGCCCAATCTGTATCGGTGAAGCCACACAACTTCACTCCCTCTATCTGTTTGTACCATATTCCAAACTGGGTAATGCCTCTGAGGTACCGTAAACCATGCCTAGTTTCCTTCCAAAATAATTTGGTCGGCCTAATAATAGCTTGGATCAAATGGTTTACTTCATATCACATATCTAGTCATGTGTTCACAATATACATTAGTGAACCCACTAGCTGTCGATCTATAGTAGCATCCACTTCCTCACTTGAAGTGACATCCTCCGTCCTCCAGTTGGTCACTAGAGGTGTCTCCATGGGTTTACAACTCTCCATGCGAAATATTTGTAGTATCTCATTTGCATACTTGCCTTGAGACAAAAAAAATTCCCCATTTCCTTGCCATATTTCCAACCCAAGTAGTGCATGAGACCCATGTCCTTCATTTCAAATTCCCTTGCAAGGTCCTACTTGCAAGATCTGATCAACTGGTCATCACTAGTTAAAATCAAATAATCAACATATAAGACAAATAATTAATTTACCTTATACCAAGATGTGATAGAGGTTTGCATCAGCTTCACTTTTGTGGAAGCCCAAACCAGTGAGATAGATGTCAATCCTAGTGTAATTACTTGTAATTGGTGTTTTCTTGTAGTGCCCACCTATGTCAAGGAGAGCCTGTGGCTACATGTTTGTAGTTGTGTACCATTCAACAAGATGCATTGGCTTACACCTTGTGGTAAGGCCATTTCAAACCATGAAGAAATTAACTTTTTCTTTACAACTATATGAGTACATTTTGGTCTACCAAGTCTTATAGTATGTTATTGAGACTCTAAAGTATTAGTCAAATTTTGGATAACATTATGGCAAAGAACAAACATAACATTGCATTCTATAACTTTCGATCCTCAAACTAATAGACACACAAAATTTGTGAACACAAATTTGGTCTAATTGTTAAGAGAATGTAATAGTGAACAATGAAATACCTTAGATAAACAAGAAGCTTCTATTTAGTTCTCTTACAATGATGCAATTCATTCTTTAAGAATCCAAAATTTTCTTTTTGTGACTTGTTTTGGTTATTTTCCACCTTCACCTTTGATGTTGTTTGTGGACTAGAAAAGGAAAACACTTTTGAATTGCAAAAAGAGGCAAGGAAATAAGAAAAATTCAAATAGAATATCAAGGAGGTTCATTTGGAAGTGCACGTGCAATATGAGAAGATTCATCATAAGTATGAACTTGAGCATGACCAACATATGATAAATCACAAATTTTGTGGTTGGGTTAAAGCATGTATTTATCTCAATAAAGAGACCGTAGATGTAACAGTGAAAAATTTGAAGAATATGATATATGGATCGTTTCATGTCATTATGCAATCCAATTATAATTATTTGCAACTAGACATACCTCCATATATGAGAATATGTCAATGATCCATATAAAGATCTTGAGATTGTTTGAACAATAACTAAATGGAGAAGATGAAGAATATGTTCTATAGATTGTGGAATATTTTTCCTATGCACTCGAAGGATTAGACGAGTACCTAGTTTTATAGAAAAAGGTTTAAGTGACTTGCATAGAAAAACAAGAAATTTGGTGAATGAACCTCAAATTCAAGGAAAATTAAGTGGTACAATAGAAACCAAGTTCAAAATAGGTTCCCCATTTTCATTCATAAGTTTCATGGGACTAAAATACTTCCATTAGAGATGTGTGATTCAAAGAGGTTATTGAGGTGTCAAAATGGCTTAAGTTATTTTCTCTCGTTATATTCTTATGTTTAAAAAACTTAGTTAATTTTCTGCTTGAAATCCTTATTTAAAATTAAAACTTATGAGTTAGTTAATTAACATATAAGGTCATGTTTATTGAATAAGGCCTACAAGGTAATTAATATGTGATTATTCAATGTAAAAGGGTTATTTCTATTAAATATGGCACACTACGTAGGTGGTACACACTAATCATGGGATCTCAAGTGGGTTAGAATTTATGTAGTGAGAAATTATTTATAGAGGTATGAAGATATGCAATGTTTTTTCAAGTAGTATTATTATATTGGAGCTTTTCCCATTTGGACATTTCCCCTTGAAAATAACCATGATTTACCATATCATCAATATATAGGTTTCTATTTTGCAAGTTCAATACTTGTGTTATTCCTATATCACATTTTGGGGTTTATATTTATTATGATACTGCTCTTAATTAATTGCTTTTCCTATATAAATACACTTTAAGTGATGTTGGGGCTCTTTCATATGTAGACATATGCATAAATTATTTATTATTTCAAGGCAGAGACATGTTTTAATATCATTGAACACAAGCATCTATCATTAATGAGTAAACCACCATTGGAAAGGATACATGCAAGGCATATAGGTGGGGTCACACAAATGGATTCCATTGTACATCTCTATTGGTACTTGACGATTAGTTCTACATCAAAAAGAATATTATCATAATTTGATATTCCATGTTCCCTCTCGTATATTGGAAGCCCCCTAGGAATACTTGAAACAAGCCTTACAAAAACACGTTGATCATTTTGTTGCTATATAAAATTAAAAACGACACTTGCAAAGATCACTCTAGCATTGCACACCTCTAGTGGTACTTGACGACTAGTTCTACATCAAAAAGAATATTCTCATAGTTTGATTTGCCATGTTCCCTCTTGTATATTGGAACCCCCCTATAAATACTTGAAACTAGCCTTATAAAAACATTTTGATCATTTTGTTGCTATAGAAAATTAAAAACAACACTAGCAAAGATCACTCTAGCATATCAGAATTAGGTAATACAACAAAGGGCATGATTGCTCCTCTTTGGTTAAATATGTGAAAGATTCATCGATTATTATTGTTGGAAATACAATATATTTGAAAGATATAGCACATAATACTCATTTTCTCTTAGGGCCTTGTCAAACCCTTGCCTTTATAGCACAAACAATGAAATTTCTACCTAATTGCAAGTATCATGAATTTGCCAATTCACTAATATGATAATATTCATATTCAATGCAACAATTGTTGGAGTACATAACACTCACTAGTTCATCAAGACTTACACTTTGGCCTTCATTAGGCCACTTTTCATTCACTACTAGACATTCCTTATCAGTTGGCACATTAGAATTTTAGGTTTTTCTATTTTCAGCAGCGAGTGCTACCTAAGATGACATGTGGCATTGGTAAAGAACTAGTTGTATGATGACATGGATAATTCCACTTCATTAATCCGTACTAACTCATGGATAGGTCTTCCTAGAGTGAAGCCCCAAGGGTTAGCTCAGTTGGTCAAAATTAGTGCCTCGCCATCGGGAGGTCACAGGGTCCATTCTCCTTGAAGCCCTTGGGGTCAGGCTTAGCTAGTGGACCGTGGGGATGATTCCTTTGGGTCGATTAGCTAGATTTTTCTGTGGACGTAACACACCCGTTGATCAGGTGTTCGTGAACACAGCGAAAAAAAAAAGGTCTTCCTAGAGTGACTATTCTTATACCAAAAAGTGATCACCTAGCCATTTTCCCATAGAATGATCAAAATACACAGGTAGTATGGGTTTACATATTAAAACCCACTTTCATCTTAGGAAATAATTTTAGAACCACTTTTTCTAACTATTTTTTTTTACCCACTTGAAAAAACCCATAAATTGATTTAATTAATTTCATGTTATTTTCATGTTTACCATCTTGTGAAAATAATAAAATATTTTCACCCATCCGTAGAATATTAAATATATATATATATATATATATATATATTATATTTATATATATATTATATATATTATATATTATATATTTATATAATATATCTATATATATATTCAATAGGAAAACTTCATAACTTTATTTTTCATATTGAGTAAAAGTTACATATTGCACATACACACTATGGTGTGTATCACTGTTATCCGGTTCCCATACGATTCATAAAAGAACCCTCCAAATAAGCAAAAACCATCCCTTTTAAACACAAGGCATGACAATCCATATCAAAAACATAATTTCCATGTAGTTTAACATTCAAGAGACAAAGATGGTCACAGTAGTAGTCCATAATCACTCTATAACTACATGTTGTAATATATTAGATGATCTGAGAGAAAAT
The DNA here is from genome assembly GCA_000404065.3 of Pinus taeda. NCBI lineage: Eukaryota > Viridiplantae > Streptophyta > Pinopsida > Pinales > Pinaceae > Pinus > Pinus taeda. Next base: position 10,964 of record APFE031536894.1, on the reverse strand, counting down.
AGGTCAAAATAGTTAATTGTATCCATAAGAAAAAAATTGGTAACCATATACTCTAGAGAAGAAACTAAGATTGAGCATATATCAGTTGACTGATTATCCTATGAGCCTGTATGCACATGAAAGAGCGTCCAATGTAAGTTATAAGGAATCCTTGTAGCCGTAGCAATATCTAAGGCATAGATCAACTATAGGTTGTGACCTCGCCACCTAGAAAAATAAGCCAAAAATCTGAAATAACTTGCTCCTCTAAGGAGCCCAACAACAAACATAGTAGAAATACAAAAACTCAATACCCTCCCCGAGTCTCCCCCCACACTATCCACAAACGACTAGTGTTAACACTAGTAGACCTCCTCCCCACGGTGCTCAAAGATTGTCCATATCCCCCACTCCAGTCTCAGTCTAACCTTCAATAGGGAGTCTGAAATCTTATTCCACTCCTTGTATATATGAAAAAAAAATATTAAAAAAAATAAAAATGTGTGACTAAAGTAAAGATTTCCTCCAAGATGGGCATCAACAATATGTTGCTTCATGCTTGAGTTCTATTCACCTAGTTCACCACCAGTTTAGCATCACCAAATACCTAAAGGGAATTGAAACCTTTTTCTAAAGTATACAACAAGAGGCTTTTGCAAGCAAGAAATTATGCTAGATTATTTGTCCCCCCACCAAAACCCATAGAAATGTGAAAAAAGAGTCTTTTTTAAAGGAATAGTAATGCATCCCCTCTACATAGAGAGTTTTAATATTGTGAAGCCCTGTCAAAGAAACCCCAAGGCCTGTTTTGATCCAGCTACGCTGGAATTACCACTATGAAGGGAGGGGCATCCTTTATATGTGGGAAATGACTCAATATAGGCAGGCCTTCCCCAGCCACTTGTAATGGGGAGGAGACTTGATATATGAATATAGCCCCACTTCTGGCCATCTAAGTTCCCTAGATGAGAATCAATGAAATGGGTCTAACTGGAAGGGTGTTCTAATTTGATTTCCATCTCTACAAAGCTTCCTTCGGGAGGGATTTTGACCACTCCCAATCCTAACCAAAAGCAGTTTGGACATGGTGATATACTTGGATGGAAAAAGGTTGATGTATGAAAAGGTGTCCCACATTTCCTCATTTTTCTTGCATAAATCACACCATCTTGGACCAATTTTAAACCTGTGTTGCAACACATCCCATGTTGGGACCTTATTACTTAGGGCACACCACATGCATAATCTAGCTTTTGAGGGGAATTTTACCTTCCATATCGATTTCCACCACCAAAGTTCCTCCCTTAGGACTTGATCCGATATCAAATGTACATAACCTACCTTGAGGGAATACACTCCATTCATTGTAGAAGCCCAAATCATCTCATCTTCCCTCTCAATAAGCTAGATGTGTCCAACTTTGAGTGCGATGACATAATTATTCCAGTTTTCCACAAATTAGTCCTCCAATTCCAGCTCCATAGTCGTGAGCCAACCTTGATTTCAAATCATAGTAATATTAGGATTAGAAATATGTGCAAGCTTTGTTATTCCTCTATCCCACAATGAAATAATGATGGGATGAGGTAGACTATGACCCCCTCCACTTCTAGGATAGGGATCCTGTCCTACCCTTACCTTGATCCCATTCCCCACTCTCCAAGCCAACCCAGTGCAAAACAAGTCAAAGGAGTTTAAAACCACCCTCCAAATTATAGAAATATTGCACCTCGAATTCACTTCCCTCTAGTATAGTCCTCTAAACGATAAAGGGGCTATATACGTTTGGTAGACCACCTTGGTCCAAAGAATTTTGCATGTTAGTAGTTTCCATCGACATTTAGCTACCAGGGATTTTGAGAACATAAATTTATTTTTCAATCTCTGTCCTCCTAAGGCCTTTGGATATGTTATCCGATCCCACCTAACCTACGGAAGAATAACCTGGTCACCTTCACCATCCCACAAAAACTTGAAGCATATGTGCTTAGATTTCTCTAATATGCACTTCAGTAGCTAAGAAAGTGACATCAAGTATACCAATATAGCCTCCAACATATATTTTACCAGCACTAGTCTTCTTGCTTTTGACAACCACTTATGGCTCCATATATTCAACCATTTTTCCAGCTTAGCTAATAAAAATAGATAGTCGTATTTTTTATATTGGTTTGATTTAGGGTGAAAACCAAGATATTTTAGTCCCTTATCCATCTTTCTTAACCCAAATGCAAACGTCTCCCTCGGCTAATGAATCTCATTTTCCTCCAAATTTTGAATAGAAATCAAGGGCTTATGTTCGTTTACCAATGTCCGTGTCATTCTTCTAAACAAATTGAGTATTTTTTCCAGCTTTTCAACATCACTTCTCGACCCATTACATAAAATCAGAATGTCATCAACAAATAGTAGATGGGATATCGCTTTTCTCTGAGTGATGAAAATGCTGAAGTATTGTCATCTCCTTGTGGAATCAATGAGTAGTATATTAAGGCCCTTGGCTACTAAGAGGAAGATTAATGGCGCCAAAGGACAATCCTATCAGAGCCCTCTCTGAGCATGGAAGAAACCTAAGGAGGAAATGTTAATTATGACCACAAAGGAGATTGTTTGCAGCCAGCTTATGATCCAAAAGATTGTCTCCAAATTGAAACCCACTCAAGTAAGTGATAATAGGATATAGAGCCAACTAGCTCTATCATATGCTTTAGACAGACCGATCCTAATCACGACGCCCTCTAGTCTATGGAATTTTAGACTATGGATTCCTTCCTTGGCCACCCCAATGGCCTCATGTATCTGATGACCGTCTAAGAAACCAAATTGTTCACCTGAGATTGCTCGAGATGGAATGGGTTTGTTCTTGAGGGTGATTATTTTCGCAATGATCTTTTATACGATGTTTCACAAAGAAATTGGGTGAAAATATGATAGACTTCAGGGGTTATCCAATTTTTGGATTAGAGTTATGAAGGTATAATTAAAGGCAAGAAACACTCTATCTTCTATTTTGGATTCCTCGAAAACTTGCAGAAGATCCTTCCCCATAATATCATAAATACCTATGAAAAATTCCACTCGCCATCCACCAGGCCTTGGGCTTTTATATTTTTTAAAAAACTGGAGGACAATTTTTAGTTCTTCTTCTGTTACGACCTCCTAAAGAACTTGATTGTCTTCTTCTTCGATAAAGTTTGGGAAGGATAATGCTACTTGCATACCTCAATAATGGACACAAATCCCAAATACTTGAAAATATTCTTGAAATTCTCCTTCCCCAAATCTGAAAGATCATTAAAACCAAACACTTCCCTTCCTTCCTTGTCTTCCAGACTCCAAATGGTGTTTTTTATTTTGTGATCTTTTGCATAATCTTAGAAAAAATTGGTATTTTCATCACCATGTTCAAGCCAAATTGCCCTACTTTCAAGTATCCATGTTGCTTCCCAAGCTCCAAGATCACCTTCATCGTACCTTCCAACCTGAAAACATTTTCCCTGGCTAAACCATCATTGAATCCTCCCCCCTGAGTTTGCTAATTCCTAGAGTTGTTTCTCCACTTCTTGATGTTCCTCCTCCTTTTTTCTCCACTGAGCATCCCACTCTTTTATCAGTTTTTTTAGACTCTTTAGATTAGTAGTGAACTATTCAAATGTTATGGCCTCCACTCTATCTGCATTGGGTGTCCAATTTTGATGGACTAATTGAATGAAACCCTCGTCTTGGAGCCAAAACAATTTCATCTTAAAAGGGGACATTGGTTTTAGCTCATTTATCCTCACCTCCAAAATGATGGGAGAGTGATTAGATTTTCTCCCACATCCTACCCATTGTTTAATTAGTGGGAGGGAATCACAAAGGTCATCCAAGAATAGGAATCAGTCTAGCATTTTGGCTACCCTTTCCTCTCCCACCCGCTTATTCCTCCAGGTAGCTTGCAACTTTGTGGGTTCAAAATCAACCAGTATTGAGGCACTGAATTTGTTGAGAAAGAATTCTGCAGGGGATCAAGACTCGCTCTTGGATCCCAAGTCTCAACATGCCTAAGAGAAAATTTTAAATCCCCCCCAACTATCATCTTCAAGCTCCTAGTAAAAGTCTTTGAGAAGAAATTATCCCATAAAATAATTTTTTCTTGATACAACCCATATACATTGATTAAAGTCAACCAATCATCAAGTTCCACTACATAAAAATCCATATCCATACGACCTTCCATTCCCCATGCATTCCATGTTTTGATTGATCTAGTATTCCAGCCTAAGGCCAACCCTCTCAACCGACCCAGGGAATTAATCCCAACAAAATGCCATCCTTTTAGGAGGGTTCTAGGGTTTTGCATACAAAATCCCTCTCCCCTAAAGTTTCTTGTAATAATAAAGCATCTAGTTTATAATTTTCTACCAAATGGAATAATGCATGCTTTTTAAAGGGGAATGAAATCAATCTGCAATGAAATAGAGGATTTTCATTAGGACACCTCTTCTTGGGATTATGTCCCTGTAAGATCCCCCCCTTAATTTACAGTTGGTGGCCCACATCCAATTCTTCCCTCACGTGGTCTTGTGCCCTAGGTAATAAAACAACAAATTTTTGCCTATAATTCACAACAAAATTGAGTTGTTGAATAGAGAAAATCAGACCATCCAAACCAGTTAGGTGCACGCTAAAATAAAAAGGGTTGCCCAATAACTTTTAGGTTGAGGTTGCCAACCCAACTATTCATGTATTTCCTAAGCCAAATTGATTAAAGGAAAAAACTTGAAAAGTTATAATCAAGGGAAAACTCGATGTTCAACACTTTGGAGTGTTTAATTCTAACGTCGATGTGAATGGTAAAAATTCTTTTTATTAGTCATGCAATATATCAAAAGCTTTAAATTGTATGATCTTGTTGGGTAGTAGTTGGTAGGGATATGAAATTTGATGAACTCATGATTGTAGTGAAAAAGATGAAAGTTGTTAACTACAAAAGAAATGAAAGTATTGGAACTAATATTCCTCTAGAATCATCAAAGTGTAGCAAGAAATCCAGTTTTTAACTACAATAGGATGAATAAATGGACAAGGTTAGAACAACAAGAAGAGAAACTAGATAAAGGAAGAGTTAAACATCAAGAACAAGAAGTAGACAAGGAAGGCCCAAAAGAACTATTATCACAATGAGAAGAGTAACAAGAAGAAAACGAAAAAGTTACAATACAAAAACAACAAGAAGTAGAGAAATAAATCCACGAACAAGAATATGAAGAAAATGAAGATGCCAAAGTGTAGCTATAATAATACGACAAAGAAGGAAGTCCAGTGCCAAGAAGGCTAGCGTGAATAGAAACAATGGACAAACAAAAAGAAGGAAATTGTGTTTATTTTTCTCATATGAGTTGTAATTAATCCTCCATTGCAATAAAACAAGAAGCTGAAATCTATCAAGAACAATGACTCCAACTTGATGGGATCGTTTATTTGATCTACACTTGACCAATAACTAGTGGAGAATCCACTTTAGGTAAAACCTTTGAAGATGAAAAAGGTCAACAGGTTTGCATGGGAATTCAATAGGTTGGACTGACCCCTTGGTGAAAAAATCAATCTCCTTCTCAACTAGATGATATATTGATTAAGCCATTATTCAATGACAAAATTTTAAAACTTAGACACAAAAATGGTGTAAAAGTTAACATGATGGTCATTAATGGAGAGTGTTAGAGTTACGACACACATTAATAACTTTATGTAATAAAATAAATATAAGGGATTGTTGAGATGTCATTGTTGTCATTGATGGCCATATGGATTGAATAATATATATATACAGACAGAATCCCAAGAAGCATTGGACCCAAGGAGCAACCCTAAGGAGCAAGTGGAGAAGTGCCAAAGAGAAGAGTAGGCACAGTTCAAAAAGAAGCCATCGAAAGCCAAAGGAAAGCCATCGGAAGCCAAGAGTAGGAGCCAAGACAAGCCAAGGAGGAGCAGATCCAAGAGAAGACTACATATTTCCAAGAGAAAGATCCAAAAATGAAAAAGCAGTGATATCAATGTTTTTGAGCCCAAGAAAAGAACGAAAAAGAAAAATCAACAGGTTTATAATTGATAACACAACTAATGACATATATCATATTAATCCAAAGCTAAATCAGAGAAATATCATATCAGTGTTATATCTATCATCGTTTTTATTGTGTGTCACAACTTCGATCTCTGAGTCTGATCTTCGATCTCCGACTCTGATCTCTGGTCTCCGACACCGATCTTTAATCTCCAACTACGATCTCTGATCTCCGATTTCTGATTTCCGATCTACGACCTAATCTCCAATCTCTAATATCGATCTCCTATCTTCGATATGTCGACCCGACTTGATTTAAGTTAACGATTTAATTATTAAATCGCATCTGCAATTTTATCGGAAATTTGGCATGTGCACAACCTAAAATTCCTTGATATGTGGTCCCGATGTAAGGGAGTAAAGTGATGATGTGGCATGTGGGACCTCCCAACATCCATTATAATATGGTTTCGCATTGTTTAAATGTATTTGGTTAATTAAAAATTATGGCCCCTCCTATGTTGCTATTAAAATATGGTTTCCGTAACAATGAAATTATGTTATATTGGGTCGATTATTAACAAACACCCCTTCCGGCAGCGATTTAATATATTTTCAATGTTCCACCTCATGCGCGGGTCAACCTCTCCTCTAATACATGTGTGTGTGTTTTTTTTATTGGTGAAACTTGTATAAACACAAGTCAAATACTTCATTTCAAGTATCGATCTTGGTCATCCATCATAGAGATAAATACACAGTTCACAACTCGTGAACTTAGAAGCACCAAGGAGAGGAAGCTTAAGGCCGAGGAGCGGGAAAATAATATTTTGAAAAAAATCTTTTGAGGACAATCTTGTGTTAAGGGGTTAGATTTCTTGCACAAAACCACAGGCATACTCTGCAAGCTTAAGCTATGGGCAGCAGGACTCGAATAGATCTGAAGTATACACTTGTTGCAAATTACAGCTCGGTTCTTTGATTTGTGAAGGAACAGTGAAGAATTAAGCCTAGTGCTTAGCCTCAGGGGTATAATCTCAAACCAGTCCTCACCTACAGTTCAGTGAGTGGACAGTTGTGTTGATTTGGCTTAGAACTTGCTTATACACAACGACTTAAGGTTGGACATTGATCAAGTCTCTTGGAGTCACAGTTTTGGAGCTCACATCGTACCTACTGCTACACATTGTTGTAATACACTTGAAGAACAGTCTCATCTTACAGAGACACACCTACAGTCACACTTGTACAGACCTGTGTTTGTTGGGAGCTCGGACTATACTACAGTGAATAGAGAGCTCAAACTTGTGCAGACCCTAGACTAGTAAACAATTTGGAAGAATTGGATTAATAGTGACAATTATTGAGGGCTCAGACAGACATCCTTTGGAGTTAACTCAATATATTCATCTTGAAAGAAGGCTTAGACTTGTTTCTTTGAAGAAACTCAGAGTATAGTAGTATCACTTAGAAATATCTTGTTGTTGAAGCATTGTGAAGACTCCCTTGGAGAGTTCTTGAAGAAGCCCTTAAAGAGGCTTAGAGCAGGTGCAGAACTTGGGTTGCCTATTGAAGACATCTTGAAGGTCTTGGAGATATTATTGGAGACTATGATGCGTTGAAGAAATCATGAGGTGACTTTGGAGATATTTGTTTGGGTGACATGAAGAGCAATGGTGACACCTTCTAAGAAGACAAGGTTGTCATTGATAAAGTGATTTGGAGGAGGCATTGTTGAAGATAGACAGGGCTCATTGAAGAGGATATTGGGAGCCATGAACAATCATCAAACTTATTCTGACAAATTGAAGCTGAGGGTTTGAGCCTCATAGAGACAAGGTTGGTGCCTTGGAAGATAAGGGTTGGAGCCCTACAGGATAGGATTCCTCAAGAGACCAGGTTGGAGCACGTACCAGAGATAGGGTTGAAGCCCTAGAGGTCGATGCCTCAAACTGACAAGGTTGGAGCCTTGGGAAGTCCAAGTCAGTGCTTGGCATAATACAAGTTGGAGCCTGGGAAATTGAAGATTGGTGTCTTCATCTAGGGTTGGATCCCTACACTATTATTGTACTCAATATATTTGATTAATAAGATTATTTGTTCTATCATTGTTCTTTTTGTTTTCTAATTATAAGTTATCGAACTAGTAAAAAATTAGAATTGAAAAGAAATATTGATTAACCCCCCTCTCAGTGTTTGTAACAATTGGAATCAGAACTAGTACCTTCTCTTAAATACTAAGAGCTTGAAATTTGATCCTTAGAACACAAATGGAAAATAAAAGGAAGAAAACCTACAATCCTTCTAAAGATGTCTCTTCCTCAACTGTGAAAACTGAAGACAATCAAATTGGGAAAGTTCCATTGTTCAATGAAAACTTTGATGTATGGAAGGTAAGGATGAGAAATTTATTAAAGGCTCAAGGCATTGAAGTCTGGGAATTAGTGATTACTGAAAGCATGATGGAAGGATAATCCAAGTAATATAATACAAAAGTGACGAAGGCAATCTTGAACGGGCTACCAGATGCTATAAAGACCAAAGTGGAGAAATGTTCATCGGCAAAAGGTATGTGGGAAAAACTTCAAGATCTTCACTCAAGAGAAGCATTAACCATGACTGCTAGACAAGAAGATTATGGAAATAAATAAGGAAATCCATAATCCATTAAGGAAGTTGAAAACATGAGTAAAGACATCAAGGCCAAGGAAGACCTAGAAGATGAATAGAGTAAATATGACTTCGAACAAGATCTCATGGTGAAGCTTGTAGCTGCCCTAGAAGAGATAAGTAGATTGATAAAGGAGAATGAGGAGCTCAAGAAGAAATCACAATATGGTGACCATGACCTTGACAAGAAAAGGAGGGAAATTAACGTATTCAAGCTTCAAGTTCAAGAAAGAGATGAGGAGCTCACCAAGCTTAAGGAAGAATTTCATCAAAACAAGAGAAAGAATCATGAAGAATTCATGTCCATGACAAATCAATTGGATAAGGCAAAGAAAAGGGAAGAAACTTTGTCAAACCATCTTAAACAAATAAATGAATACTTGAACAAACTTAAAGCAGAAACTGATCAATACAAGGAAGAGGTATCCTCCCTCAGAACTCAACTAGAAGAAGAGAAGAAACAAGCATAAGGAGTTAAGAAGGTGATGGAAGCTTTGGCACTTATAAAAGGACAAGTTGATGAAGCAAAAAAGGACAGAAATACCATGACATGCCAAAGTCTAGAAGAAAAGGATGAATAGATCTTCAAATTAAAATCAGATATCACCTCTCTCAGGGCCAAAACATGTGAAGCAACTAGGTTGAAGGAAGAAATTGAGATCATTCTAGCAAAGAAGGATGATGAATGCAAGAAAATAAAATAAGAAATTGATATCCTAAAACAGGAAGTTGATCATCTGAATAAGATTGTAAAGAGCTCCCAAACCCAAGATGGCATCCTAAGTCATCAAATATCTCCTATTGATAAATCATGTCTTAGTTATGAAGGTGAAACCTCAAACAAGAATGATGCAAACCGTAATGCTTCAAACAACAAGGATGTGGAGAAGCTTGGAAGAAATATCGATGCTCCAAGTTCCAACAAAGGCAAGGAGAAGAATCAAGATGGAATTGGAAGAAATCATACTCCAAGAAGACTTGTGGATGGTGTCAAGACTAGAAGAGGTAATAAATCTGATTAAAGGATTCCAAGACAAAATAAATTTAGAAGTACATTGAGACAAAATTGTGCGGAAAGTGTCAAGGATGCAAGAGAAAATGGATATCATCAAATAATTTTGAGGCAAAATGCTTTCAAAAGTGCATCAAGGAAATCATCATTTCCCAGTTACCAAAATTTATTTCATGGTTATTGTTATTCCTATTCAAATTTTGGAAACATGGTTAAGCACTACAGAGCATATGAAGATCCCTATTAGTTCTCCAGGACAAGATTTACAAAAGAAATTGTGCTCTCTCTTTCATGTTTAAGACTGAGTGCTTCAAATGTCATAACATTGGACATGTGGCTCGTGATTGTAACTTATCTTGGGTTCCTTAACAAACTCAAAGCATAACTACCAAGCCAGAAAAGAAAGTCACACAAGTCTAGAGAAAGAAGAAGATTGGATCAGAATTCCTCTTGAACACTCAAGCCAACAACACATGTTGTAGATCTGATGAATACATCTTTGACAAAATTTGACGATGAGATTCTGCTAAGAAGAGACCATCCATACTGTCGAGGGGATTTGATTGATCATCTACAATTGAATTATAGACAGTCACTAGCATTGGAAAATTATGGGCTACTTGTGTTGAGATCAGATTGATAGCAGAAGGTAGTAAATGCTTGATAAAGACAGAAAAATGAAGATGATCTCAAAAGATTCTGAACAGAGCTAAGATCTTGAAATGACATTTGTGGAAGGAGACAGCAGTTGAATCAAAAGGATATACAAACAACTAAAAAGTATTGGAACTGGTACTTGAGTCTCTGCAAAGAAGAATATACAACAAAATATTATAATACTTGATGGATGGAGTAAAATAGTCCCAGATCAATATAACACCATTGGAGAACTATAGAACAAAATGATAGAGGTGACTGAGCAGCATAATGATGACAGAAAAGGGAGCACATGTTCAGGGAGAGTTGTACAAGCAAATGTCTAAGAAATAGCGGAAGAAGCAACATGATAAGAAAGAGTAGCAGGTTGAGGAAACACAATGATTGTTGATATCTCCTTCAAATAGGCAGTAAAATTAATTAAGAAATTTTTGAGCACCCCATTTTCCATTGATGCCAAAGGGGGAGAGAACATAGAAAGGAGAGGTTCCGGGAAAAGGAGTATATTTCCATCAATGACAAAGGGGGAGATTGTTGAGATGTCGGTGTTGTCATTGATGGCCATATGGATTGAATATAGCATAAGCACTGAATATA
>APFE031536884.1:18927-45889 GCA_000404065.3 Pinus taeda | reverse complement strand
TTTTAAAACAGCCTAATTTTTCGAGATCTATCCATTGGAACACTTACTTTCAGCATCTTCAGCTTCAGTTTTTAAAAATGGAAAGTCCATGCCAAGTCATTCTTGACAGCACTAACTACTTCCAATGGGTATCCTACATGGAAGATTTACTTAGAAGTAAAGGTCTCTACAGAATAGCCACGGGCCAAGAGAAGAAACCAAAAGATGAAGACAAGGTTGAAAAATGGGAAAATAGACAAGATCAAGCACGTGGTTTGATAGGGATGTCTATTTCTCCTGATCTTAGATTCCATATTGCAGAACTTGATACTCCTCATGAAGCATTGGACCAAATCACTAAAGTTTTTGGGATTAAAAATGAAATTAGAGCCCATCAACTTGAAAATGAGTTGCTTACATTGGATCCTAATAATTTTTCTTGCATTGAAGATTTCTTGTCCAAATTCAAGACCCTTAGATATTTCTTGGAAGGTGTTAAGATTAAGAAAGAAGATAGTAACCTTATTTATTGCATCCTTACTAAGTTGGGACCAGCCTACTCTGTATTTGTTTCCACCTTCCATTCTACAAGGGAAGCTTTCATTTGTCAAGGAAAAGACTACAAGGCCCCCTCCTTTGACTCTTTTTGTGATTCTTTAATAAGAGAACAAGAAAAACTCTTACACCTTGGTCTTCTTAATCTTGGAAACTCTTCCAAGAAAGCGTTAGCCGCCCAGCAGCAACCAAATTTAAAGAATCCTAAGAAGTCATATCCTAGAAAGAATGGTCCTAAACCAAACAAGGGTCTAAGCAAACTCAGTCTCAAAATGAAAGATCATTTCAGCAAAATGATAAGACCAATAAAAACAAATGGAAGAAGACTGATAGACATTGTAACTTTTGTAATCGAGATGGCCACTTAGAATCTAAATGCTTTAAGAAGATGGAAGCCTTGGAAGCCGCAATGAAGAAACATAACATCCATGTGGAGCATTCTTCTACTTCAACTTCAACTTCATCTTCAGGAATGGCACTTTCTGCATGTCGTTGTCAATCATCTCAGTCTGGTTATGCATTAAATGTATCTTCTTCTTCTCATTCTCATGAGTGGCTCATTGATTCTGGAGCCTCTTATCACATGGCCAAAAACAAAGCCATGTTTTCTTCTTTACATGATTGTAACACCAAAAATATATATGTTGGTGATGATAGATCTCTTAATGTTGTAGGGACTGGAACTGTTCATCTAGACAATGGTCAGTTTAATGATGTATTATGTGTTCCAACCTTATCCAGCAACCTTCTATCTGTATATCAGATAACTCATTCAGGTGAAGGTAAAATTGTTGAATTTTCACCTCATGATGTTGTAATCAAGGATCTAAGAGATCCTAAACAGATTCTAGCTACTGGTATTGCTGATGATTCCACAAGGTTGTACAAGTTTCACAACTTTGGGTCATCAAATCTTCCTTCAGTATTTGTTGCTCATAATGATGAAGTGAGCAAACTTTGGCATGAGCGATTTGGTCACTTAAACTATCGCTCCCTTCAGCATCTATGTAAAGAAAATATGGTGACAGGTCTTCCTATGGTATCTTGCAGAGATGGTGTTTGTTCCGGATGTGTACTCGGAAAACATCATCGGGACAGTTTTGAAAAACGTGCCTCTTGGCACGCCTCAGCCCCTTTACAGCTTGTGCACAGTGATTTATGTGGTCCACTTCCTGTTGCTTCATTCTCTGGCTGCAAGTATTTCTTAACTTTCATTGATGATTTCTCCAGACGCACTTGGGTATACTTCTTAAAACTCAAGAGCGAAGTATTTAACACATTTTTGGCCTTCAAAGCCTTTGTTGAAAAACAATCTGGAAATCAAATTCTTAAGCTAAGAACTGATAATGGTGGAGAATATGTTAAAAACACATTCATCAACTTTTGCACCGAAAATGGAATTCAAATGCAACATACTGTTCCATACACTCCACAACAAAATGGTGTAGCTGAAAGGAAAAATCGCACCTTAAAGGAAATGGCTAATTGTATGCTGCAATCTAAAGGACTCAGTCTTAGTTTTTGGGCCGAAGCAATTAATTGTGCAAATTATATAATAAATCGCACTCCTACTAAGGTTCTAAAGAATATCACTCCAGAAGAAGCTTGGAGTTCCATTAAACCAGATGTAAGTCACTTTCGTGTTTTTGGAAGTGAAGCATGGGCCCATATTCCAGATGAAAAGCATAAAGCTTTAGAACCTAAGAGTGAGAAATGTACTTTTGTTGGATATTCTGAAGATGTAAAAGGTTATAGACTTATTCCATTTAAGTCCAAAAATGTTATCATTAGAAGAGATGTAAAATTTGATGAAAATAAATCGGCCTGCGAGCCTAGTCCGGCGGATGTGCCACCTCTTCCTATCTCTTCTACTTTTGAAAACATTTCTTCTTCAGATGATGAAAGTGAGGATGATAATCCTCCACCACCTTCTCAGGATCATCCTTCAGCTCCTTCACTTCCAAGATGGGTTCGCACTACTCGGGATGCAGCAGGTGATCTTGCCGGTGATCCTACAGATCAGCGACGTACACGTTCTCAGTTAGAAAGAGCCTCTTCTTTACTGGCTCAAGCTCCAGTAAATCATGATCCTGACACTTTTGCAGAAACTTCAGGCCATCCACATTGGGAAGCAGCTATGAATGAAGAATATCATTCATTGGTGGCAAATGATACATGGGATCTTGTTCCTCTACCAAAGGGACGCAAACTTGTTAGATGTAAATGGGTTTACAGAACCAAGTATGGACCAGATGGGAAAGTTGATAAACATAAAGCTCGTCTTGTTGCTAAGGGCTTTTCACAGGTTGAAGCATGACTACACTGAAACCTTCTCCCTGCCAAAATGAACTCTATCCGCCTTGTTCTTTCCCTTGCTGCCTCTTTAAAATGGGAAGTCCATCAGATGGATGTTAATTCTGCCTTCTTGCATGGGGACTTGCATGAAGAAATCTATATGGAACAACCCATTGGCTTCATCCAAACAGACTCCAGCCTTGTATGTCGACTTAAGAAATCTCTTTAGGGTCTCAAGCAAGCTCCTCGGGCTTGGTATGCCAAAATGGATAGCTTTCTTTTAGAATCTGGCTTTTCTAGGTGTTATTCTGACAATACTGTCTACACCAAGAAAGTGGGCAACTCTCTTATCATCCTTGTTCTTTATGTTGATGATCTTATTCTTACTGGTAGTGATCCCAACCTTATAAACCATGTGAAGTCAAGCCTTAAAAAGAAATTTGAAATGACAGACTTAGGACACTTACACTATTTTCTCGGTCTTCAAGTCTTGCAATCCAAGGAGGGTATTTCCCTTTCCCAGTCCAAGTATGCTTGTGATATTCTTCGTCATTTTCACATGGAAGATTGTAAGCCAGCTCCCTCTCCCTTTCAGTCTGGAGTCAAACTTTCAGTCTCTTGTACTTCTCCTGAAGTTGATGCTACCTTATACCGTCAACTTGTAGGAAAACTATTGTATTTAACCCATACTCGTCCTGACCTTTCCTTTGCTGTTGGCCTTGTTGCTCGTTTTTTGCAAAACCCCCGTGAAAGTCATTGGAAAGCAGCTAAAAGAATACTTCGTTATGTTCGAGGTACAATACAGTTTGGGATTCATTACAGTGCCAAAGCAAATCCTCTATTAATTGGTTTCACTGATTCTGATTGGGCTGGTGACCCTGATGATCGGAAGTCTACTGCCGGTTATGTCTTCACTCTTGGTTCAGGACCTATTACATGGGCTTGTAAGAAATAGGCTGCCATTTCTCTTTCGTCAGCAGAAGCAGAGTATCGTGGTGCCGTGGAAGCTAGTAAGGAAGCCTTGTGGCTTCGTCAGATCCTATCAGAATTTGGCTTTGAGCAGCAGCATCCGACTACACTTTGGTGTGATAATCAAAGTGCCATTCAGCTTTGCAAAGATCCAGTTCAGCATCAGCGCAACAAACACATTGAACTACACATGCACTTCATCAGAAAGCTCATTCATGACCATGTTCTTGAAGTGCAATATTGTTCAACAGATGATCAGGTTGCAGACATCTTCACAAAGGCTCTACAGAGGCGAAGTTCACTAAACTTCAATATATGCTTGGAGTTTAGGAAGTTGTCACTAAGGGGGGATAGGCTCTAGTGCCTCCTTCCTTCTCCTATTGTGTCATATTTGTAAATCCTTCAATCCTATCCCAAGTTGTTCTTAGGGGGGATGTTAGGATATTCCGACACATAGGAATAGTTAAGTTCAACTTGGTCTAGTATAGAGTTAGGTATAGAGTTAGGTAAAGTGTGTTTCTTTACCGTTGTACATTTTGTAACTTACAATACGACGATCACGATATGTAGTGATCCGACGGTTCATTCTCTCCTCGGGATTACCGACACTTGATCCGTGGCTTGACACCCGATTTGTCCATGAATTCTATTTAAAGCGCATGGAGGGTCATTTGTAGGTTAACCGTGCATGAGAGAAGTTTATGTAAATTTTCTTTCTTTTATTAATAAATTGCCTGTAGAAGCCATGTTGGCGCAAGCCGTGGACTGTTTCCCTCTCTGAGGGTTTTAACCACGTCAAAAATACTGGTGTATTGATTTGAGATCTAGTTGTGAGCGGTGTCCTTTTGGTGTTCTTTCTGAGGAACTTACCCTGTAAATTCCTACAAGATAATGCACCAGAGTCAACCAAACAGTTGTGAAAATTGTAGTTAAAATTTTTAAATGAGATCAATAATGGAGGGCAAATAGAGTTTTCTTCTTCCATTCGAAGTTTGTTGAGCACAGTTGTGAGTGAACCGGGAGATGTGCATGCTCCCTTGCTGGTAGAGGTTGTGCTATCTGTGGATGTTTTCCCCAATGCATGCATCAGAATATCACATTAACCCTTGAGCTTAACTAACTCAAGAAAAGATATGTTTGCACGAGTTTTCTTCATATATTCCACAATATTTTAATCAAGAGTGGGTAAACTCACTGAGGTATCCTGTGTTAGACTAGTGTTGTATTGTCCAGCAGAGTGTTCTGAAGTTTACTACTCATGGATGTACTCTTGTTTATCATTGTCTTCCCGGGATTGCTTTGTGCTTTTTGCTTTCGGAGGGTTGGTGGATCAACCTTCCTCAATAGTTCAAGTTTCTCTTGCATCTCTCCAATAGTAGGGGGAGCCCCTTGACTTCTGAGATTGTATCGACCACTTTTATTTGGGGGTTTCTTCTTAGTGTTCATTTTCTATGTTGCGTGCGAGCATTGATACAAGTTGATCACCTGCCTAATACCTGGTGCATCATCAGATGTAGCATCTTCTTCATCATGTTCATCTTCTCGTTGACATTGTGCATTGTTTACCATGTTTTTGAAACTATTGCACACCAATTCCACAACTCGTTTCCTTTCTAGACAAGTGCCTTCCAGGTGGTGGCCTTCATGGAATGAGAAAAACATGGAGTTCGTGCACATTTCCATCTAGAACACTGGGCTGGAGCTCTGTTTAGTTTTAGCTGGTAAGTTGTTGCTACTTGATGACAAGCTCCTCTTTTGTTGTCTCGAAGGCCGTCTGCTAGAAAATTTCTTGTTCATTCATTGCTTTAGCTTAGACACCTATGTTGTCAAGTTCTTAACAAGACAAGTAAGGGTTTCAATGTTACTTGCTTCCATGGATTTCCCCTTACTTGTGGTAGCCTGGGGATTCCTACTCACATATTTGGAGTCTTTTTTTGTTTCATCATCCTTGATGACTCCAACCATGTGTAGGTCCTTTTCCACAGCGATATCCTCTTCGCAATTTTCAAGTAACGTTGGTTTCGCAACCCGCTTGGTGAACTACACAATACTGGTTGGAAGTGCATATGTATAATAGTCGATAGTGATGGAATCATGAGGCTTTGTGTCTACTACAAACTTAATCAAGATGCATAAAAACCTCTGATTAAAGTATTTTACCTTCTCTTTCGACTTTATATTGAGATTGCCCAACTCTTTGAGTAACATGGCAGGTGTTTTGTCATCAATGAATTTTTCCAAAAACATTCTCTTGAACATATCCCAATTCTGGATAGAGTTGATAGGAAGGATATGACACCATACTGTTCCCTAGCCATCGAAGGTACACGAAAGCAATATGCATGCAATGTCATCAACCATTCCTTGAGTGTCTGTAGCTATAGGTAGAAGTTGTGCAAGTGTTCTTCTTCCTTCACTGTTTTGTTAGGTTCATACTTTTTCAATATCCTCTCCGAATGCTTTGGCATATTGTGCAAAGCACCCCATTCCTCGAGTGTCTGTAGCTATAGGTAGAAGTTGTGCAAGTGGTCTTCTTCCTTCACTATTCTGTTAGGTTCATACTTCTTCAATATCCTCTCCGAATGCTTTGGCATCTTATGCAAAGCACCCGAGAGAGCCAATGGTCCCTGAGTCATCCATTCCAAGTTTTGGTCATCCATGTATTCTTCTTCTTCATCCTCCTCCTCTTCTTTAGAATATGATGGTTCTACCTCTGAGTTTGTTGGTTCATCTCTGCCTCCAGCTCATTCGTTCCCTTCCCCTCCACCTCCTACACTAGAGTTTGAACCCAAGACCATGAGGGTGTCCTATTCTCCTTGTCAGAAGATTGGAGGTTCCTCTCCATTCTCAACAGCTTCTGCCAAACCTTTGAGAGTGGCAAGAACTATTTCTTCCACTAATGAGACAACAACTCTTGTGGGAGTGGTATTTAGTTTATTTGATGCGTATGGAATATCTTGTATTCCTGGGATCAGTTTGACTAATTTGGAAAACTGACGGGTGATGGGATGAACATATCGAAGGTGCTAATATGAAATTTCGTGTTCACGTCTGGGAGGTGAGGAGTAATCGATTTTAGAGTTGCATGTGGGTGATAGAGAGTGAGTTACTACCTTGACCAGATGATTTATGAGTGGGGGTGAGAAGACATTCAACCATAAGTAACTGGCAATGCTCCTTCTAGTGCCAAAAATATTGATGGTGTTGGACCCACCAACATTCAAGGGATATTCCCGGTATGAAGTCCCAACTAGACCTAAAATCATTTGGTATAGGAGTCCCATCCAGTATGATGTCCTAGTCGCAATTATCTTAAATATATGCCTTATCTCTTGCTTGTCAACACATGAGAGTGGTATACTTAGTCTTCAAACAACGAGGTTCGTATGCCTAGTGAGTGCTTAGTGTAACTTGCATCGAAGTTCTTTAACTGCAGAGGGAGAGGGTGAGAGTGAGTCTTAGGTTGAGATGGAACAGTCCCAACTATGTTAGAGACACACAACATAACAGGACATGCACAGCTTCCGGCAGAGTAGTCCACATGGATGCGACAGTCACCAACACAAAGTGAAAAGATAGCATGTAAAACACCCAATGGAATAGTCCACATGAGTGTGATGATCATTATTAAAAGTTTACAAGAATGGATTTGTCGAGTGTCGAGCAGAGTAGTCAACACAGGCAAGACAATTTGAACAACTGATATAAAACATTTCCAACAGCATATGCAGTAAAACAACCAAAATAATTGAACTATCTTAGTATAGGTTATAACAACATGCATTACAAGCGTCCAACGAATAGACTTACAAACAAATACAATATGTGAGAAAATGTGTTGGAATATTAACAGGTTTCTAAATTAAGTGAAAGTTCCAAGACACATCCGTACACCATACATCACTAACCTCGATACCGAGGCATTGGAGCCACTACTCACTCCTCAAAGAAAAGATTACAAACTCTCAAGTCTATGTAGGAGGAGGCAAGGTGAAAAGTCCTTTCCATGTAAAAATGAGGGGTATATATAGCCAAGGTTGAACTTGACCCTTTTGACTATTTGACTTCCCTCATGACTACTTGAATTACATGACTTTTCAACTAACATGACTCTTCAACTTCATATGTGGGTCTCTTGGAATTCCATGTTACATTACATTGATTACAATAGTATGGCCCACAATAGTGATGTGTTCTAGATGACTCATGACATGGATTGACATGATAGTGCTGGTATGTTCATGTTGATGGTGGTGTCCATGTCGAGCTATTGTGCTGCTGAGTGATAAGCGTGCTCTTGTTGTATCATAGCTTCACTTTCGCATGGCAAGGTGTGCAGAGTCTTCGATGGTCTTGGTGTTCGCTTGATGTTTCATGTGCATGTATTCACTTTGTTGGTAGTTGACATGCTTCATGTATTCATTCATTCACAAACAAGTCTCTTAGCATGTGCTCCTTTTTCATCTCATTTGTCATCATGCCATGTATCATCCATGTACCTATATATGCAATCACTCATGACAAGACGATATCAAATCCATAAATCCCCTATTCTACCATGATGCATCATATTTCTCTTTCAGTGCAGGTGACCGGGAGAGAGGACAAGTTTATGAAACTACGCAAAGCACATTTCAGGTTGGGATGTGAGACTCCAAGGCACTGTCAAGAAAAACTACGCAGAGGTCACTAAGAGGCTGGGTTGAGCATTCTGGGACAGCAGTGACATTCTGCAGGATCTGGCTCAGCTGGGAGCCATAACTACGCAATTTTTCTCAGGAATATAGTGATGGCAGCAGGGGGCACTAGCAGTGAAAATTGCACAGATTTCCAGAGGAGGCTGGGAGCAAGATCTTGTTGGAAAATACCACACAGATCTAGGAGGTATTCATGCAAGACATGTCTGTGTAATTTCTGGGTTCAGCGAGGTGTTCAACAACTAGTCAGTAGTCCAAGAAAACTCCACAATTTTCAAGATGGGCAGTAGGTCTACTGACAAGGGGACAGACTGAAAAAACTGTACAATTTTCAGAGACAGTATAGTGACAGGTAGTGGGTGCTTGTCCCTCATGTCTGCCCAATTTCTTTAGTTAGTGGAGGTAGGTAGGATGATAGGTTCTGCACAATTTTTGGGAGGAGTGAAGACCGAGGTGATTTCCCAGTCAAATTCTCGAGTTGACCAGAGGGAGGCTTAATGGATAAGCTTGCGGGTAGTGCATATTGAGATATATTCTTAATAAATTTTGCGTTGTTCTGGGTGACAGTTAGCTAGGTCGATTCCAGGATTGAGTAGAGCAGACTGCCAGGGAGACAACCTCAAGCTCTGTGCAATTTTGGGCAACAATACTTGGTCACTGAGGGCTAAGATTTCGCAGTGCAGCTTAGTGGAGGGTGGTCTTGTTGATGGATCTTTGAAAAAATGGTTAAATGTGTGAGTGAGTGAAGTCATTTATGCATGACCTTGTGAACACACGCTCATCATGACTCGATGACAAGACACCTTAGACTAACAAGACAACATGCTCAGTGTGACTGACTAAAGGGTGCGAGTGATAAGTGCGACATTTGAGATAAATTGTCGAAAGACCGTGACGACACTTGCACAAAATTGCATACAAATCTATGTGTGAGTGTGACAGGTGCTTACATAGCAAACAAAACTTGTACACATGAAGAGAGACCTTGGATATAGCCAGAACAAGACCAAAAGAATAACATTGCAACCAACATGTTAAAAGACAACTGGTGAACGGTCAATCAAAGAGGGTGCAAAAACTCGACACAGGCTCATGGGATGAGCCCGAGTGTTTGCAAAAATCAAGGAGAAAACCAAGGAAGGCTCCAAAATTGGATGGAGTCCAAAATTGTGGAGGGTTTTGTAGCCGCTACTATAGACACATGAAGAAGAGGAAGAAATGCAACATGGTATATCAAAATTGCGAGATCAAGTGCAACAAATTTCGTTCTCGCAAAAAGTAACAAAAAATGAATTAGAAGCCATGATGGATGTTAGGATAGATGATATAAAAAGGGACATGGAATTTTTAAATGATGATTTATAAGCAGACATGCACGCAATGATGAATGTCAAGATACAAGAGTTGAAGGAAGGTTTGACAAAGTTGCTAGAAGAAAGGCATCCCAGTGGTGATAGGGCAATCCATGAAAATCATGACGAAGATAAAAGGAATATCAATTACAATTTTAGAGACTCCAATGTGGCATTTAAGAACCACCACATTCCAAAGATAGATATGAGGAATTTTTATGGCAATGATACGATAACTTGGATACTACAGATGGAGAAATATTTTGATCTAGATGATGCACAACCCTCACAAAAGGTACATATTGCATCTTTGTATTTAGAAACAAATCAATTTGTATGGTATACATGGCTTTGTTCTCATAAACCACTTGTCACCTAGTCAATTTTTATGGAGTAAATGATAGCACATTATGAGGATACAAAGAGAAACACCTTCTTTAGGAAATTGGTAAATATCAAACAAAAGGGGCCAATTGTGGAGCACATTGAGGACTTCCAAAAATTTAATATAAGGGTAGATGATATTTTAGAGGAGCATAGGATTAATGTCTGCATAGGGACTTTAAAGCATAACATAGAACACGAGGTTCATGTTTGGGAACCTAATTCATTGGAGAAAGCATTCAGGTTAGAAAGAAAAAATGAAAGAAAAATTATGGCAACAAGGAATCCTATCACTCACAATGATAAAGATGGAAGTGTTGTTGCTCCTAACCTTCCAAAACCTACAAGGTCGACACCACAATAGTTGGAGGAAAAAATATCAAAAGGGCTTTGTTGCAGTTGTGATAGAAAATACACTAAAGGTCATAAGTGTGCCAAGAAGAAATTATTTTACATAGATTGTGAAGAGGAGGAAGAAAAGAATCAAGAAACGTCAAAAGAAGAGGATATACACCATGAACAAACCCCAGAGAAAGAATAAATGAATCTCGTATCTTGTAATGCACTCACACTTTATGGATATCATCCACCATCCATCACATCATCTTTAAGAGAAAATTCTAAGGTTTAAGCAGTGGAAGATCACATCAAGCATCAACAATAAGTCCTCCAACTCGTAAAGAATAACCTCACTTTGGTGCACAATCATGAAACAACATTCAGATAAACATCATCGTGAAAGAATTTTTGATGTTGGGGACTGAGTATTATTATAGCTACAACCATACAAAAAATGTTCCTCAACAAGTTAAGAAGGATAATAAATTATCACTAAAGTACTATGGTCATTACAAGGTGTTGCAAAATATTGGTATTATTACAAATTGGAGCTTCCTGCATCTTCTTGAGTGCACCTAGTTTTCCATGTTTCATGCTTAAAGAAGGCTATATGTGACAAGCTCCCAAATCAAACAATATTGTTGGAACTTGAAGAGGAATGAAAAATCATATTGGAACCTGAACAAGCTACGGAATCAACAACCCAAAAGCTATGAAATTGATCAATTTCAAGGTATCTAATCAAGTGGAAGAACTTACCTACTTAAGATTCCAAATTGGACGATTATAATTTTATATAGAAGCATCTAGAACTACTAAAGTGTTGAGGAGAACACTTTTTTGGAGTAGAGCGACATGTTAGGTCTCTATACTACTAGTGTAGCCCCTTATTGTTTATTAGTGCAACCCCCTTATTGTATTGTTGTGCCCGTGTAGTCCCCATATTGATATTATTGTGCCCCATAGAAGAATTGTTATTGTTTTTCCCATACAATATTATTGTTGTGTAGGATCTGATTATATTGTGACCCCTCACAGTCCTATATATATAAAGGAGTTCTTGTGATCTGTACCATCGAGTAATTGTTCATTTATGTAATTTAAAGGAGGTTCCCCCATCAAAAAGGCTAATTTTGAAGTTGTTGATATATTTCTTCTTCTATTTTGTGAGTTGGTTTCATAACAAAGTGAGTCTCTAAGTGAGAGGCAATAGTACCACCCAGGAAGAGACAAACATGAACCAAAAGTCTTTGTCTAACATCCAATAGAATAGTCCACAGAGGATGTGACGGTCGTTGAAACCAACAAACAAGGAAATATTTGCCTAGTATCTCATGGAATAGTCCACATGGATGGGTAATCAATAACAAGAATTACAACACATTTTCAATAAGATAAGAACTAAAATAACCTAAATAGTTCAACTATCTTATTACATGTGAAAGCAAAAATGAAATGAAAACGTCCTCAAAATAGTCTTGCAAACATTCATATTCCATGCATGAATAACATGTTGGCCTTAAAAGGCTTATGTTACTAAGCAAAAGTCCCTAGACACATGTTTACAATGTACATCACTAGTCCCAATAGTGGGAAACCTGAGCCACTCCTTTCTCCTCAAAGAACTAGTTGATCTCTCTAATTCCTTATGGGAGGATCCAAGATGAAAAGTCCTTTGCTCATAAAATGAGGGGGTATATATAACCAAGGGATGGTGATTCCCCTTTGTGACAATTTGACTACCCTCAAGACTATTAAACTTCCAATGAATTTCCAACTTATATCGATCTCCATATTCATGTGTGTCCTATAAAATTCCAATTTACAATAAATTTGAATATAGTATACATGGTCAACAATAGTGATGTGGCATATGACCACTCATGACATGACATGACACTTTTGAAATGGACTACTTGGTGATGTGGCAATGTCAACTCACTGTTGCTACTGAGTGTTGAATTGTTCTTGAGAATACTCTTGTCTTCCCCTCCTCATGGCTTGGTGACAAGATTCTTCAATGATATCAGGTCTCAGGTTGTGGTTGTGAGTTGGTGTCATTTATCCTTGATATATAACATTGCATTCTTAGCTAAAAGAATGTCCTTTGCATATATTCCTCATTCATCTCCTTCGTCATCATCTCTCTAGGTTCCTGCATCTGCAATTCACTCATGACAGGATGAAATTAGTGCGAAAACCTTCTATACTAAGATGGTGCATTCTAGTCTAGGGACTGAGCTGGAACTGAGTTACAAATTTGGAAGGGAGGCTCAATGGCTATGCATTATGTGGTCCCAACAACCAAGTTTGAGGCTTGAGGCCTGAAACTGCAGAATGCGCAGTTTAGGCTGGGCTGAGAGGTTGTCTTCTGCACAGTTTTGGAGATGAGTGAGTTGGCAGAAGGAGGGGCCACTATGGATATTTCTGTGAAGTTCTGAAGAGGAAGATTGACTAACTTCTACATAGTTTTGGGATATAGTGGGTCAGTAGGAGGGGAGGACCACTGAAGGAAGATTCTATGTAGTTTTGGAAATCAAAGGAGGTTTATCTATGGGAATTTCTGGGAAATAGTGGGTCAAAATGAGGGAGTGACCATTGTAAGAAGATTATGTACAATTATAAGACTAAAGGGAGAAAAGTCCCCTGCAGGATTGCATAATTCAAGGGCACAGGGAGGTAGATTTTTTCTTATGCTTACATAATGTGTAGTTTGGGACAGGCTGACTGAAAAGATTGTGCAATTCTGTAAGGGAAGTTTGGGTATTGGGCTCATGAATTGCTTAATGCAACAGTCCTCAGGGACAAGAACTGTGCATTACATAGTTCTAGGGGTCAAGGTCATGGCCTACTGACAAGAACTACATAATGCACAATCCTGGCAAGTTGGGTGAAGCCAAGTTGAAGGGTAGGGAAGCTTCTTCGGAAAAGGCTAAGTGTTGGACCAGTAAAACTGGAAGGTGAAATGATAAAGCCTCAACTGTTTCCTAACACTTAGAATACTTGACGACTTAACGACATTGATCACACATGACACATGAATAACAATTTTTCTTGTGTGACTGCTTCATGACCAATTACAAGAAGTGCGACACCTAAGATAGACTTTATGACGACCGTAATGACAATTGTGATACAATGCTCAAAAATTTGTGAATGAGTGTGAGAGGTATTTATATGGTTAGGAAAACTCATAAAAAAAATATGGGCCCCTAAGGCGACCAAAATGATCTTATGCATAAAGTGTCACAACCAACATGCGAAAAGATGACATTTTCCTTATCTTGCGAAAGGATGCAAAAAAATTAGAGAAAACATAATGACTTTCATTGTTTGTGACCATACATGTCATTGAATCCATAATGATATGACAATGAAAATATTTCCTTCGTACTACACTAAGAGGCGCATCTCAATTTCATGAAAGATGTTCTTTTTTCTTCATATCTACCCTCCAAAGGGATGTGAATTAGATGGAGTCTCAATGCGGTCTTGATCTTAGATCTTATATCATACCCTAGGGTTATTTAATCTTATTATCTGATGATTATCTTTTCTCCTCATCTCCTTCAGTGTCATCTAGCATGTCCTCCTTTTTCATCTCCTTCTTCATCATCTTTCCATAGCATGGTAAATTTCTGTATCTGCAATACACTCATGACAAGACGACATCACCATGATAAACCCCGAGTCTAATATGTTGCAATATAATCCATTGAATGAGCAAGAAATAGTAGTAGGTCAAGGGGGGAGGCTTAGTGACTAGGTTGGACTGAGGTATAATATTGCACAATGACCTTGAGGGAAAAATTTAGGCAATTCAAGAAGGAAGTGGACAGTGCGAGATGGAGCCATGGGAGAACAAATTGCATAGTTTCAGAGGGAAAAGGGGACTTGGCAACTGAGACCGCGCAAGACACAACTCAGGGAGGCTTGAGGAAATAACTACATAGTTTTTGGAGGTAGTGAAGTGAGGATGAGGGAGAGGACACTGGGAGAAGCATCTGCGTAGTTTTGGGTGCCATGGGAAGTTGGGCTTCTGCACATTTAGATGGTGAAATGTGTAGCTCTGGGAGGAAGGGACCGAGCATTTCACAACACCAAGGAACAATTGTTTATTTAGGGTTGAGACTATGGAGTGCATAGTTTAGGAATTTTGGAAGAGGCTAGGTTGCTAGGAATCCTCCAAAAATCAACTAAGTGTGGGATCATTGTAACTGATGTGAACAATGATAGAAATTGATTGTGACCACACACTTGGACACTTGGTGACACAATGTAGATAATCTAGAACATATGAAAACATACTTCCCTTAATGCAACAACCTTTGTGGAAACTTATGACAAGTGTGGCACCAAAGATAGACTTTGTGATGATAATGACGACACTTGTGTACTAATAGTAGGTGAAAATTTGGAACTAAGTGCGAAATATATCTATATGATGAGGCCACCTCATTTTCAAAAACATTGCCCCTTGAAGCAAACTAGAACTCCCCTTTGCATGATAAGTGATAATTCCCGTGCCTGAAAATGACACTTGCTATACAAAAGATAAAAGTGTGAATGACACTTGAGATCCAAGAAGGGAGCTTGAAATCATTAGTCAATTAATAAGTGACTAAGGAACGAATGATCAAAGTATACACAGTACGCTCCAAAAATTGAGTGTAGGCTAAAATTTTGGAGGGTTTTGCAGCCACTACAACGCTTGGCAACACATTGGTAGAATCCAAATTCTGTTTTTTGGTTAAATCCTTCGTGCAAGGCCTTGGTTCTTTAGGGAGTATTCATCATGTAGATCACTTTGGCCTTTTCCACTTACCCAATGACTAGACATCGTCCCCTCTATCCTTTAACGGTCTAACACAACATAAGTTTCAACATAATCATAATGTTTCGAGATGGGAAGGGTAGTGTATCTCTCGAGTTTAAGATTTTCAGAGTTTAAGATTTTCAGAGTATAATTTTTCATCTCTAATTTGTCTCTGCTACCAAAAAACCTGGACAGTACCTCAACTAAGTAACGTAGGAACATAAGAATTTCTTCACTTCTAGTTAGCCTGGACATTACCCCAGAGGATTTGCTTGCTTGACCTCTCTACACAGGAATCCTTTATCTTCTTTCGCCTTTATTTATTTATTTGAAGAGAATTGTGCATTGACACTTATTTATTTTAGGGTGGAAGAGGTATCCCAACTTATTAAGAGTAGAATAGGTTGTTCCTTCAAAGAGTCATATAGATACCTCTAATTTAGGTTTTCTCGTTTATATTTTCCCCTTATTTGTTTCTACTAGTTGGATAAACTTGAGAACATCAAAGAAGGAAAGGCATAAGGTTTCTAGACTGGACATGGGTTCATGGTTGGACCAAAACTTTCATTAAGGATGGATTGTATTTTTTGTCAGAAATTGAATGACCAAAAGAGAAAGCCAACACAAAGAAGATTGGCTGGAGGTTTAGCCAAATGTTGTAGTGTCACGAGACTCTTTAGACTTCAGCCACATATGTACTAAGAAGCCAAAATAGGTCTAGACATAACACTTATTCACTTAATGGACACAAAAGGATCAACTCAATAAGAAAGAAAAACAAGACGAAATGAAAGACATCACACAACTAGAAGAGAAGAATTAAAATGGCTATAGCAAACATGATGTAGAACCAGAATAAGAAAACTAGGACACATTACAAGGAACAAGTGTAAGATGAGTGCAAGGAAGGGAAAACTAGGATGCAGTTAATCCTAGTACTAACCTAACAAATAGAAGGTCGGAGTGACATATAATGAAATTTCCAGTGAAGCCACGTAGATTTTGCCCGACCCGCATTCAGAAAGATATGAATAAATTATAGATAATGTAAATAATTAATAAGAGAAAATGAAGATTCATCGGGAGATGAAACTCAAAAATCACTCCCTCATGTATATAAATATGAATATCCCAAATGAATAAAAATAATATGATTTTAGGAGTTACCTCATGGCCTGACATGGTATCAGAGCCAACTCCATTTTTAGTTTTCCTACCCTTGTAACTCCCTTCTGTCATTTTCTGTAATCTGCCAGATTCCTGTCATCTTCAACCTTGGAGTGATTCTCGCTCCCTGGCTCCCTGATGCACATGACCACTAGTTCTGCGATGGAGCATTTGAAGATTAGTGTGGAGATTGAGTTTGCTGCCTATGGTTTGAAAGGAATGAAATAGTGTGGGATTTTTTCAGAGATGATGTGGTTGGTGTGGCGAGTTTCAACACCTTATCTCAACACAACAGTTTCAAGTGTTAGTATGTGGTCTGGTACATCTAGAATGTTTTTTAAAACATGGTGAATGCTATTGTAATGCATCATTATAGATTCTTGCCTAGTGTATGCATTAGGCACAATTAACACCTCTCCAATGCCCAAAAGAAGCAAACATTGTCTTTGTCCTCCCGGTCTTGTGTATTAAATCTAAATCCACTCTCAGTTTTAAATCTGCTCTCTGTGGACTATCAAGGAAGGTATGCTTCAATGGTTATTTTGGTATCTTTTTATTAGAACTCAAAAGCCTTTTGTATGGGAAATTTAGATAATGATAAGGATTTATAACGAAACACGAAAGATTAATGAGAAACACTGACAATTGTCATTTCTATGTGTAGGAGGGAGGAAAAATGGAAGGTGTCCATTGTCAAGGTAAAAACACGGATGAGCTAATTGTTGTCCCTTTGACAGAGACCGGAAGCAAACCATATCAAAACGAATCAACCCAGGAAAGGACGCGGAGATACCAGCACGAAGCAGAAAAGGAAAGAAGTGACGCAGTATTAACGATTCTGTGAATCCCTCAGGATCTTAGATCCTGAGGGATCGGTATTTTATCTATTTTTTGTATCTATATATCTCCTCCATCTTCCTTATAAAAGGGATAGCACTGTTGGCTACAAGAGAGGTTCTTTCATGTAATTTCTTTTAAGGAAGATTTGAACTATGATCTTTATGTTCTGTTGAAGACTTGAGTTCCTGTAATTTTATTTCATGCCTTAATACATACTTGTTCACTCTTTTATCTTCGAGCCTGGATCTATCTTAAGCGGTGTACCCCTGGAAGCTAAGGGCCCGACCTTGGAGGACACTTGCTCTTGTACCATTACGCGTGGTTTCTGTGTGGTTTGTTCATAGACGTAATCTGGTAATCTGCTGTGTTTTAAGAATACTATATTACATGCTTTGTTATGTTTAACTCGTCTCGTGTTCCTGAAGCTTATATTGATGCTGTGTCATTTTATCAATCCTTCAAGTATTGATTAATCTCTACAGGACATTGTCACTCCATTACAGATTTCGTTACGATTGTGTTTAGCATTATAACAAGTTATCTTGAAAGGTATGTTTTCACATGATTATTGAATGTTACTGTTCTTCATCTTGAGATGCAATCGTATGCGTTTATTTAGATCAATAACAGAAGCAGATTGAGTATGTTGTGTTTATAAGGTTTTGATCGGTAGTGTTGTTCCATCGTATGTGTACATCTTTTAAGACTGAAGGATTGATGTTTTGGTTGGAGAGATTAAATAGAGTTACAACTTGAGGAACTTGGTTACTGCTTATTTCAACTGTTGTTCCATTTCTAAATTGTTGTTCCATTTATTTGCTGTTCCATTTCAATTGTTGTTCCATTTCCAGATTGCTAATTTGTTGTCTCTTAAGGACAGTCTCAGGCTGTAGTGAGCCCCAGCATCTGCTATCTGGCTTCCAGACCTCTGATCTTCTCCCATCAGCTATGAAAGGGATGTGTTATTGCTACCGAGCCCTTCGCTGATGTGTTGTTCTATTTCATTGCTATTTCCTTTACTTGCTGTTTCATTTCTATTCATTAAGAACAGTCTCAGGATGTAGTGAGCCCAACATCTGCTATTTGTCTCCCAGACCTTTGATATGTTCTCATTAGTCACGGAAAGGATGGGTTATTGCTACCGAACCTTTGGCTGATGCAATACTTGGTGTGATTTGGTATTTTGAAGTAGTTGTAGACTCGCATTAATTTACTTTTGTAGCTTTTAAATAGCTGTACTACAAGCATTACTCTGGTAAGTGCTAAGCCTCAGACTGAGACACTCTTTGAAATAACTAAACGTTCCTGGATTGACATATTAATGTGAGGTAACTAGAGGTGAAAGAGACCCTTTTTATAGCTCTACATTTTGGCGCCGTTTTCGGGGAAAGAGTGTAGCCATTTGTCTTTTTCAGAGTAGTGTATGAACTTGCTCGGGAAGAATTGGGTTTTGAAAACGGAAGGTAAGAACCTACATGCAGAGCATGTAAAAGCCCTGCTCCTTTTCCCACTTTCCTGCAGATTTGTTGCTATCTTCTTAAAACTTAGTAGTTAAATTAAGTGAATGACTAAGCAGAAAAAGTCGGAGAAAAATCCCAAACCGTTACCAAAGCCAGAAAAAGATAAGGGACCGGTGACCCTTGGTCGATCAACATTCATAGACGAAATCTATAAGAAAGCCAAATCTCAGCCTTCAGTAGGACCCAGGAAAGTTACTTCCAAATAGCCTACTAGTTCCCTTCAGGCCTCAGGCTCACCATCTGAAGCCTTTGTTGAGGTGTATAGTCAGACTGACGAACAGGAATTTCAAGAAATTGAAAATTCTATTCTAGAACGACTACAAGAAGGAAATATCAGTAATCTTTGTGAAGGAGAAGGGGAAACAGGGGAAACTGGGGAGCCAAGATCTCCTCCTAGGATAACTCAGCCATTGAATAGCCCAGACAAGGGGAGCATGGTAAAAATTATTATTGAAGACACCCTATCTCCTCAGATAGAAATCCCAGATAGAGGAAGTGTTATTAAAACTGTTCCTGTTGAAAACATTCCTCCTCAACCTAGGAATACCCTCTTAGATATTCCAGAAGGTTATTGGCATATAGTTGACCCAATGGCTCAAAATCTGCCAAAAAACCAAACCTCTACATTACAATACCCCATAGTGGATTCCGCAACGAATGCTCCTATGAAAGAAATTCCCCTTCAACACATTCCTACATTTCACGGACTTACATCAGAGGACCCCGATGCATTCTTATTCGAATTTGATGTACTATGCAGGGGATATGATTACACCACTGACCCCTAGAAACTAAAATTGTTCCCCTCCACTATGAAAGGGGAAGCTTTAAGATGGTTTATGGGATTAGGTGGTGGAGTTATAAATAACTGGGAACAAATGAAAGAATCTTTTCTAAAGAAATATCAAGATTATTGTAGGTCTAGAGAATTAAAAGATCAAATATTTCAGATGATAGCTAGACCAAATGAAACACTAGAAGAATATGTGGAACGTTTCCAGTATAATCTGCAAAGATCCCCTTATGCATCGCTGCTTTCCCTGATAACGTGTTCAAAACAACATTAATAAGGGGCATGAAAGAACAATGGATTGAAACATTAAAAATTATGGGGAAAGGGGATATTTATCAGGAAAGTTTTGCTGACATAATTGATCTATGTATCAGGAGTTCAAGAGGCAGTACACGAATCAAACCAGCAGAACATGATCGATTTACACAAGAAAACAAAATTTCATCAGAAGGAGTAACACATGTGGAAATTGGAAATTTATTTGAAAATTTTAAAACTGATATACTAGGAACACTGACTACACAATTGGATGTTTTGCAGGCTAAGCAGAAACAAATGGAGGCAGAACAAAATTTGACAATCTTCTGCCCCAGGTGTAGGAAGAAGCATAGCAATAAGGAATGCACACTAGATACAGTTCAGACATGCGCCATTTGTACAAGGGATCACTCTACAGAAAGTTGTCCCTCATTACTTCGACTGAAAGCGGTATATAAGGAAGCAGAAGAAGAACCAGAGGCAGTATATCTACTCAACCAGCGTCGTCAATGGCAGCCACGACAAACTGGTATGTTTTCAGACCCAGCCTCTTCTTTTTAGTATCCATAGTACAATACTCAACAGTATAATACATGGCAAAGTCAGTTTCAACCCCCATTTCCAAACTGGTCATCACAGTCGTACCCTTCTGCAAACCCGTGGCTAAATCAAAAAAGCCAATCTGGTTGGTCGAATCCTCCTTATCCCCCACCATACTGGTAAAACAACCCATACCCACCACAATGGACTCCCCCCACTTCACAAGGTTCAGTCTGGCAGACTAATTGGCAGAGACCAACACAGTAGCCAGTAGGAAATATTCCTTTCCTTCAACCTACACTCCCAGCTTTATAGAGAAACCCCCAATCTAATCTGAGACCCCAACTCCCAGCCCAGCCCAATCCCAATCCAAATAACAGACTGGTCCAAGCACTCCAAATTTTAGAAACACCAGAAGAAGGACCCGATCTGAGGGAGTGAAATGATCTGCAGCTAAGATCTGGGCGTATTATTCAAACAGAGGGAAATAAAATAGTTTAGATTGAAGATCAGTTACCTAGAGAACATCTTTCACAAGAAGAGGATGTAAATGGACAACAAACTCAGAATCAAGAAACTACATCCTCTCCCCCGTTCCCAGAACGTTTAGTCATACCACGACCTATACAGCAACCTAATTTCAACATTCTGGGAGAATTACAAAATTTGTACATAAAAATTCCATTCCTTCAGGCCATTCAAGACATCCTGATATACGCTAAAACTATTAAGGAATTGTGCATAAAAAGACCAAGAAGGGATGTAATAGATAATCCAAGAGTTCAAGTAGTCGGTACTTTATCTAACCTATTATCAGGAAAGGAAACACCCATTAAGTATGAAGACCCAGGAAACCCAATAGTAACTGTTCAAATTTATGGCCAAACCTTAACTAATGCCTTAGTTGATCTTGGAGCTGCAATCAATATATTGACAACTACCACTTGCCAAAAGTTAGGTATTACATCTGCAAAACCCACTTCAACTTTGCTAGAATTAGCTGATCGATATGTGGTTAGGCCGGAAGGCATACTGCATGATGTCATGGTCTCGGTTGATTCCTGGGAATACCCAACTAATTTTCTGATAATAAACCCTAAAACCCGACTAGATGGACATCCATTGATCTTAGGAAGAGCTTGGCTCGCTACCGCTGATGCCTATATCGACTGTCGGCAAGGGAACATGATCATAACTAAGGGGGCGGATATCAAGAATTTAGTACTATATCCCCTAGCGCAGCCAAGCATCACAATAGTTAAAACTAATAGTCACCCTGTATCATATCTTGCTGACAACATAAGATCTCCATTAACTATACAAGAAGCGCTAGAGATCAAAGATCAAACAGAAGATAATGCCATCAGCAACTTTATTAGTCAAACTAAACTCACATCTCGTACCCAGTGTCATATGATAAAAGCAACATTTGATAACAAAGTAGAGGAGGAACCTCTAAAAGATGTGCATGATCACATAATCCCTGTCACTTCAGTTGCACATAGTAAAATTGTGGAAATCGAACCTGGGAAGACCTTAAACATTAACGTCGACCTTACACTGGAACAAGAAACAAAACTCATCCATATTTTAACAAAATATAAATACGCATTTGCATGGGATTACCCTGATATGAAAGGAATTGATCCTCAATTGTGTACGCACCACATACACATAGAAAATGATGCAAAACCTATTAGACAGCCTCAGAGAAGACTAAATCCTCATCTAAAAGAAGTAGTAAAAGCTAAGCTCCAAAAAATTTTATATGTTAACTTCATCTACCCTATCTTTGATAGTAAATGGGTCTTCCTGCTTGTGGTGGTACCGAAAAAGAATGGGAAGTGGAGAATCTGCGTGGACTACAGAGAACTAAATAAGGCAACGCAGAAAGATCACTTTCCTCTCCCATTCATTGATCAAGTATTGGACACTTTGGCAGGGAAGAAATTCTTTTCTTTTCTCGACAGCTTCAGTGGGTATAACCAAATACAGATTGCCCTTGAAGATCAGGACAAAACTACTTTTACTTGTCCTTGGGGAACATTCGCCTACCGAGTTTTACCTTTTGGTTTATGTAATGCCCCTGCCACATTCCAAAGGGCCATCCTTAGCATATTTGCAGATCTAATAAATGAAGGACTGGAAGTATATATGGATGAATTTACTCCATATGGAGAGGAGTTTGATCTAGCATTGGAAACACTTGAAAAAGTCCTACAACGTTGCATAGCTACCAGGCTTTGTCTAAGCCATGAAAAATGCTACATGATGATGACAGAAGGACTTATTTTAAGACACTATATTTCAGCAGCCGGCATTTAGGTAGACCCAGCCAAAATCCAAATACTTTTGCTTATTCCTACTCCTACTACTCAAACAGAGGTACGTAGCTTTCTTGGATTCTCTGGTTATTACAAAAGATTTATAGAACATTATTCACGTATTGCTGCACCATTGTATGCACTAACTGGTAATATTGATTTCCTTTGGACAAAAAAATGTGAACGTGCTTTCAATGACCTGAAAAATATCGTATCTACAGCCCCAGTCCTTCGGGGACCAAATTGGGATTTGCCATTCCAGATATCATCTGATGCCTCAGATACAGCCATTGGAGCAATCCTTGGCCAGAAGGAGGATAGAAAACCATATGCAATTTATTACATTAGCAAAAATCTATCCCCTGCTGAATTAAATTATACTGTCACTGAAAAAGAATTTTTAGCTATTATACATGCTATCAATAAATTATGACCTGAAAAAGATCGTATCTACAGCCCCAGTCCTTCGGGGACCAAATTGGGATTTGCCATTCCAGATATCATCTGATGCCTCAGATACAGCCATTGGAGCAATCCTTGGCCAGAAGGAGGATAGAAAACCATATGCAATTTATTACATTAGCAAAAATCTATCCCCTGCTGAATTAAATTATACTGTCACTGAAAAAGAATTTTTAGCTATTATACATGCTATCAATAAATTATGACATTACATCACTGGATATCCCGTTATCTTGTACACAGATCATTCTGCTATAAAATATTTAGCAAATAAGCCTGTCACAAATGGCAGAATAACCAGATGGCTAATTTTATTACAGGAGTTTGACATTACAATCAAGGATCAACCCAGCAAAGAAAACCCGGTAGTTGATTTTCTCTCAAGAATGCCAAAGCCAGTCGATGCAGCAACAGTTTAAGATCAGTTTCCGGATGAGCATCTCTTTGTTGTTGCTGTTCAAACACCCTGGTATGCTGATGTCGCCAATCACCTAGCAGTAGGTAAGTTACCAAAGCATCTAACCCTAATGAGCAGAAACAGATTGTCCAGCGAAGTACCAGATTTTCCTCGATTGGGGGCTATTTGTTTCACACAGGGGCAGACATGCAAATCAGGAGATGCGTTCGACAAGATGAAATTTTTGATATATTGAAAGCATGCCATGACCAACCATGTGGTGGACATTTTGCTGATCGCAGGACTGCACATAAAGTATTACATACAGGGTATTATTGGCCCACAATTTTTAAAGATGCAAAGAAATTTGTCCAAGCATGTGATAGTTTCCAGAGAGCGGGATGCCCTAGTCACTCAGATGAGATGCCTTTGAAACCACAGTTAGTCATCGAACCATTTGAGCGATGGGCGCTTGATTTCGTGGGGCCAATCAACCCACCATCAAACCAGAAAACATAAATTCTAGTGGCAACAGAATATGTCACCAAGTGGGTTGAAGCAGAAGCCTTGCCCAGAGCTACAAAAGAATCTGTTATACAGTTCCTGCTCCATCTATTTGTGCGTTATGGCCTCCCTAGAGAAATAATCACAGATGGAGGGCCACAGTTTGCTGGGAACAAAATAGCAGCAACACTCAACAATTATCATGTTCAGCATAAAATGACCACCCCATATCACCCATAGGAAAATGGGCAAGTAGAAAGCAACAACAAGATAATAGAAACGATTCTAACAAAAACAGTTGCATCACATAGACGCGATTGGGCTGCCAGACTACCAGAAGCACTGTGTGCTTATAGAACAACATGGAGAAGCACCACGGGTCACTCACCTTACCAGTTAATGTTCGGAAAGCAACCTATCTTTCCTATAGAATTTGAAATCTAGACATTACGAACAACACAAGAAGTTGTGTTAGACTTAACCGAGGCACAAACTAATCGATTGCAACATATTAATGAGCTGGATGAAATTAGGCTCTCTGCACTTCAACACACTGCCATGATATAGCAGCAAAGAGCTAAATGGCATGATGCTCTCATAAAAAACAGAGTCTTCCATGAAGGAGACTGGGCTCTTTTATATGACTCTATATTTCAGGACTTCTCAGGGAAAATCCAGACTCGTTGCGTGGGACCATATGAAATTCAGAAAGTACATGATAATGGTACCCTCACACTGATTACTATTGATGGTTCTGGGTATACCTTTAAAACAAACAACCATTGAGTCTGTCTTTATCGAAAACCACTTACTCGGGAGTTCTTCTGCCAACAACTACGCCAAGATTCAGATATGGAGATCTTACGGGAGGAAGACAAGTCTCCTCCACCTGTAACTCACTAAGAAGTTTACTTTTCTTTATAATTTGTATATAACTTCTTGAATTATTTTTGTACATATTTTTACAACATGTTTTGATTTTTCTGTTCCTTTTCCAAAAGGAATAGCACTTGTGATTTTTGTTGTTCCTTTCCTAAAAGGAACAACACTTGTGATTTTTGCTGTTCCTTTTCCAAAAGGAACAAAACTTTTGATTTTTGCTGTTCCTTTTCCCAAAAGGAACAACACTTGTGATTTTTACTGTTCCTTTTCCAAAAGGAAAAACACTTTTGATTTTTGCTATTCCTTTTCCAAAAGGAACAGCACTTGTGATTTTTGTTGTTCCTTTTCCAAAAGGAACAGCACTTTCGATTTTTGTTGTTCATTTTTCCAAAAGGAATAGCACTTGTGATATTTGCTGTTCATTTTCCAAAAGGAACAACCCTTGTGATTTTTGCTGTTCCTTTTCCAAAAGGAACAACATTTTTTAATTTTTTTGTTCCTTTTCCAAAAGGAACAACACTTTTGATTTTTGCTGCTCCTTTTCCAAAAGGAACAACACTTTTGATTTTTGTTGTTCCTTTTCCGAAAAGAACAACACTTGAGTATTTTTGCTGTTCCTTTTCCAAAAGAGTATTTTTGCTGCTCCTTTTCCAAAAGGAACAACACTTTTGATTTTTGTTGTTCCTTTTCCAAAAGGAACAACACTTGAGTATTTTTGTTGTTCCTTTTCCAAAAGAGTATTTTTGCTACTCCTTTTTCGAAAAGAACAACACTTTTGTGTTTTTGCTATCTCCAAAAGGAACAACACTCTTTGATTTCTGCCGATCTTTTTCAAAAGGAACGACACTTCTTTGATTTTGCTGTTCCTTTCCAAAAAAAAAAAAAAAAAAAAAAAAACGGAAAAGCACCATTCATTTCCACTGTTCTTTTCTCCAAACAAACAACTGTTGTTGTGCCCTTCCTTGAAAAAGCACTACTCATATGTTTTAGAATAGCTTGTTCCTTCGTAAGGATGCTTAGTACTAATGTTCTTTTGAGTCTTTTGGAATACAGCTATCCACTTATGTGATGGAAACAAAAACACAGTATAGGAAATCAGTAAATTATCAATCAATATCTTTATAAATAACTGCCCTGAATTGGCGAAAGGACGCAGGGAAAATATATGCTTATTTAACACCTTTTGTTGCCATTGTTTTACTAACCCTGTTCTAATTGGTTATCTCTATCATGCTGATCCCTTTTTACCCACTTTGATTATCATTCAGCAATAAGATCAAAGGGTCTATACCTTCCTATTGGGATATTAAGACTTCTTCCACCATTCCTACTCTTAAGGAGTGTTGAACCACCCTTTGTGTATAAACAGGAAAGGCTCTCTATTAAAAGCAAGAAAAAATAAGCAAGCAAAGCAGTTTTAAAAAAAAAATTATCAAATTGCAGGATAGGGAGTCTCATTACGAGCTGGCCTACCATGATCATCAGGATGGAAGCGAAGTGGCATTCCCACTAGGGCCACCACACCTGGGAAATGGTCCAAAAGGTATATCAAAATAAATAACCCTTGGAACAGGAGATCTCACCACGAGCCGGCCTGCCCACTATTCGCTCCTTCCTCATGAATGGCACTATGACTAACCGGTTACCAAGCCTGCATAGTGGCCTACAGTTTTGACATTATATAACATTTCCTTGCATACACAAAGGACTATGGTTCCTGGGGTGAAATAAACAACTCTGCCAAGGTTATGGACACCTGTCGGCAGCAGAGCTCGGTTAATGGTATTGAAGTCGTAACCTTTACACCAATTGGTAAGGAGATTATATCCTCTTGTTTCTTATAACGTGATAATTAATTTAATTACCCAACCATATAGTGCATGACTATC
>APFE031536884.1:0-18917 GCA_000404065.3 Pinus taeda | reverse complement strand
TTTGCTGTTCCTTTTCCAAAAGAGTATTTTTGCTGCTCCTTTTCCAAAAGGAACAACACTTTTGATTTTTGTTGTTCCTTTTCCAAAAGGAACAACACTTGAGTATTTTTGTTGTTCCTTTTCCAAAAGAGTATTTTTGCTACTCCTTTTTCGAAAAGAACAACACTTTTGTGTTTTTGCTATCTCCAAAAGGAACAACACTCTTTGATTTCTGCCGATCTTTTTCAAAAGGAACGACACTTCTTTGATTTTGCTGTTCCTTTCCAAAAAAAAAAAAAAAAAAAAAAACGGAAAAGCACCATTCATTTCCACTGTTCTTTTCTCCAAACAAACAACTGTTGTTGTGCCCTTCCTTGAAAAAGCACTACTCATATGTTTTAGAATAGCTTGTTCCTTCGTAAGGATGCTTAGTACTAATGTTCTTTTGAGTCTTTTGGAATACAGCTATCCACTTATGTGATGGAAACAAAAACACAGTATAGGAAATCAGTAAATTATCAATCAATATCTTTATAAATAACTGCCCTGAATTGGCGAAAGGACGCAGGGAAAATATATGCTTATTTAACACCTTTTGTTGCCATTGTTTTACTAACCCTGTTCTAATTGGTTATCTCTATCATGCTGATCCCTTTTTACCCACTTTGATTATCATTCAGCAATAAGATCAAAGGGTCTATACCTTCCTATTGGGATATGAAGACTTCTTCCACCATTCCTACTCTTAAGGAGTGTTGAACCACCCTTTGTGTATAAACAGGAAAGGCTCTCTATTAAAAGCAAGAAAAAAAAAGCAAGCAAAGCAATTTTTTTTTAAAAAATTGTCAAATTGCAGGATAGGGAGTCTCATTACGAGCTGGCCTACCATGATCATCAAGATGGAAGTGAAGTGGCATTCCCACTAGGGCCACCACACCTGGGAAATGGTCCAAAAGGTATATCAAAATAAATAACCCTTGGAACAAGAGGTCTCACCACGAGCCGGCCTGCCCACTATTCGCTCCTTCCTCATGAATGGCATTATGACTAACTAGTTACCAAGCCTGCATAGTGGCCTACAGTTTGACATTATATAACACTTCCTGGCATACACAAAGGACTATGGTTCCCTGGGTGAAATAAACAACTCTGCCAAGGTTATGGACACCTATCGGCAGCAGAGCTCTGTTAATGGTATTGACGTCGTAACCTTTACACCAATAGGTAAGGAGATTATATCCTCCTGTTTCTTATAACGTGATAATTAATTTAATTACCCAACCATATAGCACATGACTATCTATTATCGCCAATCATTACGGAGCTAGTGATAGTGACCGCATGAGACTCGCTAATTATGGCAAATGTCTTATCCCTGAACTTCCATAAACTCACCGCAATCGCTTACGTATTAAAAGCGATCTAACTTTATACCTCGATTTCAGTAATAGGCTGTTTTTGCGGACATGGCATATTTTCATAAGTTGTTCCATAAAGGCCTCGTGACAGAGCAGACGCTGCTCCTTTATTTGACGGCTGGGACAGCCTATCACATTGCAGGGGGGGAGGTAACCTCATCATTCCCCAGAGCACGTGTCAGTCCGTTATTCGAGAAGATTTTGTACTCAAGCAGAACACAACTCAACGGTATGATCATTTGCCATTTTTGTTTTCTTCTGCATGAGTTGCTATTCGAAGCTATTTCCATTGCATAGGCCGTTGCATTTGAATTTGAATGAGGAATACGCCACCAGCTTCTCTGCGTTTCAACGAACAGCTGTTATTCCTTTGATAATTTGCAGTGAAGCTATGGGAGGAAGGTCAGTCCGCCGAGAACCACAAACATTAACT
Organism: Pinus taeda; assembly: GCA_000404065.3. Lineage (NCBI taxonomy): Eukaryota > Viridiplantae > Streptophyta > Pinopsida > Pinales > Pinaceae > Pinus > Pinus taeda. The sequence goes on along the minus strand of APFE031536884.1, from coordinate 17,087 downwards.
GTTTCGGCTGCAACCCGAAGAATCCTAAAGAGAGCAGGATGGTTGACCTATCTCAATCGCCTGAAGGAGTCTAATGAAATTGTAGCAAAAGAATTTTTACAGAACCTACAGGAAGAATACTCCACACTAAGAGGAAGGCAAATAGCAGTCACTGACGACATAATAGCAAGAGTCACAGGACTACTGGCCACGGGACCAGTATGGACAATAAAGAAGGAAAGGCTACAGAAGATTGTGGAAATATTTCAGGACGAGGGCCAGAGTTTGACAGTCCTAGGAAAGAGGGTACTACCAGCAACGCTAGGAGAACCATGGGCAGAATTGGCAAAAATCATCCAGAGCTACATTACTTGCGAGGGCAGAAAAGACGTGGTAAGACCACGACATCTTAAACTCCTAGCTGTCTTAAAACAAAAATGTTCTGTGAATTTACTTGCATTGCTAAATTCACTATTGCATGATCTGGCATGAAGTATGAAAAAGGCATAACACGTAGAATCTGTGGTTAGCCACCAGGGATTAATTTTCTTGATGGTGAATCATAGTCTCACCCAGCAGCAGAGCAGTTGGGAAGAACTAATTGATATTATCAATAAAGGGACGGCCGCATCTGGATGCCCGATAAAACGAAAACGAATTGATAGCACCCCGACGTTCAGAGAAACGAAAGTAGGATTCTTGCACAGAAGTACAAGCCGAAAACAAGTTGAAAAGCAACATGAAAAACGACCCAAAAAGCGGAAGCATGACGCTGGTACATCTGAACAACCAGAAAAACGTAGAAAGTCAGCAACGCTCGCAGGGTTACAAGCAGAGCTGAAGAAACCCCAGGCTCGCACGAGCCAAGAAATAGAGATCATAGATGATCAGTCTGCGGAGACAGAACAGAGGAAGAAAGCAACGAGGATGTAGAGCAGACTGTAGGGACAGAGACAGAGGAAGAAAACGGTGAGGAAACAGAGCAGTCTGCAGAGGTAGAGACAGAAGAAGAAGACGTCGAAGGGGAAGAACAGTCTGCAGAAACAGAAACGGAAGAAGAAGACGTCGAAGGAGAAGAGCAGTCTACAGAGGCAGACATAGGAGAAGAAGAGGAGGAGGCAAAGAAATCTGCAGGAGGAGAAGAAGAACAGGATGAGCAGACTGGAGAAGAAGGAGACAAGAAAAAAGAAGTTGAGCAGCCCGAGCAGGAGGAAATAATGGAACAGCAGGGAGGAAGCCCAGTACAGGACCCGTTAGGGGAAGATGAATCGGCCAAAATTTTGGCTAATATGGGCAAATATGGCCAACCCCCAAGTCCATCCAACCTCCAGGCCGTAGAAGAAACCCAAGAGAAAGACGCACCTGAGGAAGTGCATACAAAAGAAGCAGAAGTCGAAAATTTGGTCGTTCATAATGAGAAGGTAGCATAAAATGTCGAGCAAGAACAACCCGTTCCTTGTCAAAAGGCACCAGAGGAAAGTCCGGAGGAAATAAGGGCAGAAGAGGAATTAGCCCAAGAAACAACAGAGCCAAGCAAGGTTCTTACCCCGGAACAGCCGCCTCAAGAAGAAAATCAGGAAGTTAGCCACAGTCCAACCCATAGCAAGCAGTCTGTTGTTCTTTCTGAGAAGTTGATGGAAATAAGGGCTATGAATTCAAAGCAGCGTAATAAGAAATTCCAAGTAAAGCTCCCGGCCTCCACGGATGCATGGAAAAAGGACCCAAAAACAAGAACCCTTCACCATCATTTGAAGCAAGCCCAGCAAGAAGCAGAAAAGCTCAGGGAGCAAACGGTCCCCCGAGAAAAATATGAAGAATTACAGCAGCAGTTAAGGAACGTCAACCTGTTTGAAAGCCGAGCCTTCGAAGGATGGCAAAAGGAACAAGAGAAAGTTGCCAAGGTAACCCGTAGATTAGATGTAGTTATTAAACAGATGGATACCTTGTGTGCTCTATACAATGATGTCCTAGCATGTAGAGCCCCTGCCAAAAACTATTCCCTGTTTCTAATGGAAAGGTACTTACAATTGAAAATTAAGGTTGTTAAGGCAGGTGCTCCCATAGAAATTAACATTATAAATGATTTTATAAATTCCTGTAAATATTATGGGGTAAAAGTGCAAAGGTTATTGTGTGAATTTTACCTGCATAACCTTGTACTAGAAAAAGAGACCGAGCTGAACCCTGGCCCTTTTGTTGGGGATATTCAATTACAAGCATTTATTTCATTTGCAGTCAATCAAATTGAATGGCTTAAAGCTTACAATGCATTTCAGAGGCAAGAAAACGGATTAGATCTATGGGTAAGAGCTGAACCTAGAGACCCAGAACAGTTATGGAGAAGTCATACAAATCTCATGAGGGCTCCAGGAGTGATTGAAGCATTAGGACCCATGCATGAAGCAATCATTCGGAAAGGGCTTGAATTTTTTTCTTCTATTAAAGACCGTGCCGTTGAAGCAGCTAAATTTCAATATTGAGTATCTAATCCGAACATTCAGCTCAGAGAGCCATTTAAGTATGAAAATTTTAAGCTTGCTGCTAACTGATTCCCCCTCTATGGCGAACTTGTTTTGAGGGCGGGGCCATCCTGGTTAGGATATAGGTTCCGGAGTCCAATCATTTGGCATCCTGCACCCGGATACCAAGCCCTGTATGAGATGCCCGAGGGCCAGACAAGCCATTTCTTTGATCATTTAGTTTCGCATCATGGGTGTAGGCCCCCACATGAGATTCCATCTCCAGCCTACTCCCTCACCGCTCTGCATGTCAACTACAATGTTTTCATGAGGCCATGAAAAAGGGTAAGCTGGGGGGTGTGTGGAGTACCAAGGAAGGTATGTTTCGATGGTCATTTTGGTATCTTTTCATTAGAACTCAAAAGCCTTTTGCATAGGAAATTTAGATAATGATAAGGATTTATAACGAAACACGAAAGATTAATGAGAAACACTGATAATCGTCATTTCTATGTGCAGGAGGGAGGAAAAACGAAAGGTGGCCATTCAAAAAGTAAAGACAAGGATGAGCTAACTGTTGTCCCTTTGACGGGAGATTGGAAGCAAACCAGATCAAAACGGATAAACCCAGGAAAGGACGCGGAGATACTAGCACGAAGCAGAAAAGGAAAGAAGTGACGCAGTATTAATGATTCTATGAATCCCTCAGGATCTTAGATCCTGAGGGATCGCTATTTTATCTATTTTCTGTATCTAGATATATCCGCCATCTTCTTTATCAAAGGGATAGCACTGTTGGCTACAGGGGAGGATCTTTATGTAATTTCTTTTAAGGAAGATCAGGACTATGATCTTTATGTTCTGTTGAAGACTTGATTTCCTGTAATTTTATTGCATGCCTTAATACAGACTTGTTCACTCTTTTATCTTTGAGCCTGGATCTATCTTAAGCGATGTACCCCTGGAGGCTAAGGGCCTGGCCCTGGAGGACACTTGCTCTTGTACCATTACGCGTGGTTTCTGTGTGGTTTGTTCATAGACGTAATCTGGTAATCTGCTGTGTTTTAAAGAATATTCTATTACATGCTCTGTTATGTTTAATTCATCTCGTGTTCCTAAACTTTATATTGATGCTGTGTCATTTTACCAATCCTTTAAGTATTGATTAATCTCTACAGGACACTGTCACTCTATTACAGAGTTCATCACGATTGTGTTTAGCATTATAACAAGTTATCTTGAAAGGTTTGTTTTCACATGATTATTGAATGTTATTGTTCTTCATCTTGAGATACAATCGTATGCGTTTACTTAGATCAATAACAGAAGCAGATTGAGTATGTTGTGTTTCCAAGGTTTTGATCGATAGTGATGTTCCATCATATGTGTACATCTTTTAAGACTGAAGGATTGATGTTTTGATTGGAGTGATTAAATAGAATTACAGCTTAAGGAACTTGGTTATTGCTTATTTCGGCTGCTGTTCTATTTCTGAATTGTTGTTCCATTTCAATTGTTGTTCCATTTCCAGATTGCTAATTTGTTGTTTCTTAAGGACATTCTCAGGCTGTAATGAGCCCCAACATCTGCTATTTGGCTCCCAGACCTTTGATCTGCTCCCAGCAGCTATGAGAGGGATGTGTTATTGCTACCAAGCCCTTGGATGATGTGTTGTTCCATTCCATTGCTATTTCCTTTACTAGTTGTTTCATTTCTATTCATTAAGAAAGGTCTCAGGCTGTAGTGAGCCCAACATATGCTATTTGGCTCCCAGACCTCTGATCTGTTCTCATCAGTTATGGAAAGGATGGGTTATTGCTACCGAACCTTTGACTGATGCAATATTTGGTGTGATTTGGTCTTTCGAAGTAGTTAAGGTGTAGACTTGCATTAATTTGCTTTCATAGCTTCTAAATAGTTGTGCTACAAGCATTACTCTGGCAAGTGCTAAGCCTCAGACTGAGACACTCTTTGAAGTAACCAGACGTTCCCGTATTGACATATTAATGTGAGGTAACTAGAGGTGAAAGAGACCCTTTTTATAGCTCTACAGTTACACCGGTAACAATAGCTGTTTGGTTGCCCCCTTTTCTTATTTTGCTTATTCTTCTTCTTCCTCTTCTTCTTCTTCTTAGCTTTCTGGTTAGTAAAATCCAAACTTTCACTAGGTGAAGAGGAATAATAGGGTGAAGAAATAAGCGAAGAAGGCAAGGGGTCAACTTTAGAATAAACATGAGGTTGATGTTGTTCATGTGGAGGAGAGCTCAGTTGAAAAGAAGTTTGGACACTCGGAATCACCGAGGTCGAAAATAACCACACTGGAAGACTAATGGTCAATCTAGGAAGGGACAACGTTGCCATATATGGAGCACTAGTACTTCCAAAAGAAGGAAAAGAACTAGGATTCCCATTAGAGGGGTTTCCTTGACTGGTAGACTCAGGAAATGTTACCATCAGTATGAATCTAAGATATACTAAGGATTATTCCCACATGAGGGATGTTTTTTCCGCAGTCAATTAATTGATTTTAGAACTCAACAAAAATAAATAAAAAAGAGGTAAGCTAGGAAAGAGGGTTTACCAAGTATCCGTGAATCACAATATACACCCCAGTCGAAACCAAGGACTTAAGGTATCATGACCAATCCCCCAAATCTTGTGTTCAGTGTATCATGTTTACAAGGCAGCTCACTCAGTTACATGTGGCTAAAAGATAGAAACCTAGTGGGGTCTCCCAATATATATGCGATGGTAGGGGGAGCACAAGTCCGTGTTAGCGTTGTCTAATGTAGAATTTTTCAATGAGGGCATCCCTATATACTTATCATATTGAAGTGCCTCCGATATACTTGAAAGTACTGTAGAATCTTCTATATACTTCCATACTGGGACAGGATTTCACCTCCGGGATACACTACAGGCAGTTAACGACAATTTCTATGTTTAAAGATGTTGGAACACGTATCTAGCCTATACCTCTAGATATTTGCGTTAAGTTCCAAATGCTCCTTAGGTTAATTGAGGTAAATTTTAAGTTTATCTTCAATCAAGTTTTAGTTTTAAGGTTTGAAACGAAGTCACCTGAATACCCAAGATGCAACTATATGAGAAAAGGAAAACTTTTTGTTTCTATGAAAGCTAGACTAATCAAGGGAATAAATTTCAATCAATAATGCATCAAACAACATGCCTTCCACTAACTTTCACTTTCATCTTCGAAATGCAAGCCAAAATTAAAAAATATTTTCACTTTTCACTATCCTAAATGCAGCTTTTAAAAAAAAAATGATTTTGATTTTACTAAGATGCACTTATATGAATTATGCTTTTCTTTTCATTTTGAATGATTTAATCCACCTAATACAATTTTTAGCTTTCAATCAGTGAAAAATGTGATCTATTTTTAATGATGGATCTCAAAAAATAACTTTTCAATGCAACTAATCTAATGCATTTTCACGAAAATTAAATTTCCAAAGACAAGCTAAAACAAATGCAAAACGATGTTTTCATGATTTCCACAGAAAAAAAAACACTCAATCAATCAACAAAACAAACATCTCAATGACACCAACAAGCACCAAGTAATGACCAATTGGCTAGAAACTCTAGAACTCAATCATATTTCACTTCAAAGCCAATGAGATGAGTTTTGAAAATTAATCAAGATAATCAATCAAAATTACTGACAAATCGAAGCATACAAGATGGGAAAATACCTCAGCGACCAAGACACACTGGATTATAAGGCAGAAATCTTCAAAATTCTCACATTCAAGGATCAACGCTACTTTATATACCCAAACTCGGGATGATTGGGTTATCAACGCTACTTTGCATAGCCAAACCCACGATGGTCGGGGTCATCAACACTGCTTTGTATAACAAAAGTAGTGATGATTTCTAGTGCGACCAAACAATGAAGATTTTGTTTTCAGTGTGACTGTATAGGTTAAAAATCACAATGCCAACGTGATTGTTAGAGATAAATTCGTGATGGGTGTGGAATATGGGAAAAAAAAGATTCCAAGAAATAATGCAGACTTAGCACTCTAAGGAAGTAATCAATGATGGTATAAACCCATATTGATGCAGACAAGCCGAGAAATCGACGGTTGGTCTAACTAGTCAAAATATTTGATTGAAGGAATGGATGGAAAGGGTTATAAATTCCCTAGTGGAGTCACCAATTTGATGTCTGGCCAATCCTCTCTACGGACAGAGACGATCCCTCTATCCCAATGAATGGGACTAGCAACCTATGTGACAATCTACTAGACACTTTCCTAAGTTACAATCGAAATAGAAGAAGAGGAAGATGTCTTGCCTTATTTTGATGCTACGATATCCTCCTTTGTTGAAGACCTTGAATCACTTGCACCACGGGCTCGGTACTATTGCTCACAATGTTTAAATTCCTACGTAAGAGATCAAGACACAAGAAAGCATACAAGTACAAATAGCATAATCGAAAGTAACCTACTTAACAGATCAAGGAGCATTAAGATAAATGATGCATTAACATACAAATTTATGGAAAATGAACCAATAGATGTATATATTAATAGAATAAAGGAGGAAGCATACAACCAAGCCTTGATGTCAATAAGATCTCCTTGAGTGAATGTCCAATTCCAAGCTCAAGCTCTCTAAGCACTCCTTCTCCAAGCCAAATGAGTAGCATGTAGGCACAATCTCAGCATAAGGATGCAAATATCCAAAGACCAACCATTTGGGAATGGGAGAGGATGAATATATAGGCAGGGAAAGGGAGTTAGGATCTCTCCAAAGATAGGAGAAGGACCTCATCTTAAGGAGGTAGCTCACAGTGATAAAAAATGGATCTAGTATAGACTCTAAGTCTAAAAATATTCTTCACAGAGGAAAATGAAAGTCAAAGGATTCTCTTGGGAATAGTCTCATTGTGTAGATCTTTTTAATATGAATATACTGCAATTTGAATGGGCGAAAATGGACACCAGAGGAAAGAGTTATCGCAAAAAGAAGTTTGTCCATTATCCTTAGAAAAATGAGGCAAATCCTTATTAAAAGGGGCTTAAGGCTTTATATGAAAATATCACATCACAATGTTAAAGGGCAGAGCCACAGTCCTTAAGGATCCCCGATTAGCGATCTTTGACATATTGCATCGAAGGAAGGCTTCATGCGACATCGAAACCCTAGGCCGTTTACATGTGCGATTAGCGATTGCGATATCAGCGATCAGCGATCGGGTCGCGCAAATACCAAGGGGGCTGTTACATGCGAAATACGCCGATCGATGGGCCGCTAGCGATAGCTCCGATAGAGTGATCGACGATCAGTGATTGGCGAATCCCCGATACAAGTGCCATTGTGACTTGCGACATGCGATTGAGATATGCGATCGGCAATTGGCACAAAGGAGCCATGCTAATGCAACGTGCAATTGCGACATGTGATAAAGGCTAGACCCGATAAGGTTATGGATCCGATTTCATAATATTTGAAATCTAGAATTGCGGATTTTCTTTGTATTTTCCGTGTATTTGGGTTTTTGGCCTACGCAAAGAGATTGCAATATGCAATGAAAGGACGGACCTGAAAGGCTTATAGGGGTGATTCTATATTATTTGAAGTCTGGTTAAACGACTCATGATGCATTTTTCCTGTATATTCCGTTATTTGGCGATTTTTGCGATTTCTATACAGGAAGGCCAAACGACTGGGTTTCCTGAGCCCGCTGGTTCATTTCCATTTGGAAACAGCCATCACATCTGTGCCATGCTATTAGCGGGCGTTTATGTAACAATGATGTGTTATGTAACATGCAAAGCCACAGAGAGAATTTTTGGAGTCACTTGGAGGTTGAGAAAACCCAAAGAGCTCAATTGACCGAGAATTGCTTGGAGGTCGAGTGAACCCAGAAGCTCGTGAGAACCATAGCTAAGAGCTAGAGCCAAGAGCCAGAGCTGAGAGCATAAGCAGAGGCTGCCAGAGGTTGGAGGCAGTTGCAGAGAATAGAGCTAGCATTCATTCTCAAGGTTCCAATAGTCGAGGTGACTGTAGGGGACCACTGAATCCATTGAGATGGAGTTCATAAAATCCTGAAGACTTCTAAGAGCCATGGAGCGGTAATGAAGTTTCAGAACAACAAAGAGATCAAAGGATTAAGTTGTTGCTAGTGTCTGATGTGTGCTAAAGACAGAAGAATGAATTCCAGAGACAATTAAAATAATTTTGAGGGAGTTGGTGCAAGCCGGGTGCTCAAGATAGCTAGGAGGCTGATTGAAGGAATCTAGTCTGGAGAAGCCTAGATCTGTTTGCAGAGTATGGAAAAACAATGGGATAAGATGGTATTCTAAGCCCATAGGTCTAGTTGCAAACCTATGGAGTTGAGTGTGGAACTTGTAAAAGAAGCATTATCATAATCCCAAAGAGCCTAATCGAGTTGATTAGAGCTCAAGGAGACATAGCCCAAGATATTAGGGTGAACTCCATATTAAGCTTGTTGTCTTGTGGTTTGCTTATTTGCTACACTGTTTTATTGTTATGTGTTTTATTTCAGTTTAAGAAAATCAACATAAAGCACTTAACAGTTAAAGGCAAACAAAGACATACACCTACTTCAATTTCTTTTAATTCCGCAAATTATCAATCATAAGCTAGATCTTGGGAATATATAAGCTTTGGAGTGGGAGAGGTTCTTGTAAGTTTGACAAGTAGCCTTTAGTGCCCAATTTTAGATAAGGTGGTATCAGAGCTTCAAGTTGATTAACCCCACCTTCAAAGAATGTTATAACAGAGCTAAGTTATATCATGAAGCAGGTTATATCATGATGCAAGTGGTATTAGATCAGAATGCTTGATTGACAGAGCAATCTATATGCTTGCTTGACTTGAAAGTTGTTCAAACAATAGCAAGGATTTTGTTGTTTGATTGTTTGAACTGACTGTTGTGTGAGTTTGTAGAGGTGAAGGGAAAGCTATTGATAGCTAATTCCAGGAGAGGACAAGAAGGAAGAAGGGCTGAAGGTATTCTTCTTATCCCAAAGGACCTCAAAGCAATCCTTGAAGCAAAAGATTTTTGTTGCAAAAGGTTGCTTGAATAAGCTCTTTGTTAATCTTGTTTGAAGTTCTTTTGTTCATTTGATAATGACTACTACTACAAGTGAGTCCTCAAATTATTCTTTCTTCACAAGATTCTTTGATGAAGACATGAAGCAAGACTTGTTCATCATGATGGATATGGTGAGATAAATGAGTGTTGGACTTCGAGAGTAGTTGAATTCCATGAAGGAAGAGCAACAATTGCTTTCTAACAAATTTCAGGAAGTGGAAGGCCAACTTCATATTGAAAATATGAACCTGGAAAGGATGCATGAGTTGGAGACACAACTCTTTGTTACCAAAGAAGCCTTAGTCAAGTAACAGCTTGAAGAAGAGGTAAACAATTCTAGTTTGTCTTCAATTTCCTCTAAGAATGTTTATATTGGTTCTTTTGAAAAACATACCAGAGGCATAGCTTCCAAGTTAATGTCTAAGATGGGCTATGAAGGAAAAGGCTTGGGAAAACATGCATAGGGTATTGTTGAGCCAATAGTGGTTGAGGAAAGGCCTAAGTATTTGGGTCTTGGCTATGGACAAGCTTATGGAGAAAGTTCCAAAGCTAACATGAAGACCATTGAAACAGTTCCAAGGAGTTTCATTTAAGGTCTTCTACCTCAAGAGTGTAAAGATTGCATTCATGGGGAATGCAATAGCTTGAAACATCATTTTCAGGAAGAAGGTGTTCATAAGCATACACTTGAGCTAGAGAGTTGTGGAAACTATGAAACCATTGAAGAGGTTGATGGTGTTCCAAAGGGAGCTACTTCTTCATTTGATTCACCTCCTCATGAAGGCAATAAAGGTGAAAAAGAAAGGTATAAATTTGGTTCTAACCATATTCCTTTTGATTATGTTAAGCATGATAAACTTCCATATAAGCATTGGAAAAGCATTGCATGTTCCTTTTGTGGTTTGGATAACTATAATGTTTCTAGTTGTTGGAAGAAGATGACCACATGCAAGAAACTTTGGTAGGAAAAGAAGCAAGAAGCCAAAGGTCCATTGGATAAGGCAAATCATGTTGTTGAGGAGATGCACACATGTTGCACTTACTGCCATAAGCAAGGACATATTGCTGCAAAATGTTGGACTCTGAATCCAATAATGCTTCCACAAAACTTGAAGAAGGTGGAAAGAGAGAATGGCAGGAATGGAAAGAAAGATTCCATGATTGATGTGTTTCAGGATGATTCACATGTTGATGCTGATGTGCAGACAAAGGAAGGACCTTTGAAATGGATTGGTAAGAAATGGTTAGAGTTATTATCCAATTAAAAATTGCATGTCTATTGATATAATGCATCTATTTTCATTTCTTTGTTAATGGAATGCAAGTTGCAGGGTTTTACCAAGAAGGTGAATGGAAAAAGTTGAGTAGGAGACTCGCTTTATTGCTGCAACATTATATTCATTTCAGCTTCGAAAGTACAGTGTGCTTAAGTGAAAGTTGAAAGAGAAAACACATGCATATGCATGGACACAGGGATGTTGACGATTTCCTTGTATTTAAACATGTATGTGTGATTAACTTGAAGGGTTGATTACTTTGTTGTAAACATGCATGTAATGTAATATTGAATTAGGAAAAGTTGATTTGGTCTCCAAGATGGAGATAATGATGAAGTGTTTCATCTTTGAAAAATAATCCTAAAGTTCTTTTTGTACATGCTTGACTTGAAGGGTCAATTGTTTTAAAGGCATGTTTTGTTGGCTTGTTATCTAGTCAATCATTTGTATGTAGATGTAAGACATGGAGGTAATTCGAAAGATGTGAAATCTGTTTCTTTTGATGAAGCAAGAGTTTAGACCATCCAATTGTTGTCTATAATCCTGTTGTTGTTAACAGTATGTCAAACAGGTACAAATGAAAATTTTGTGAAGCAGATGTAACTTCACATTGGTTTGAGCCATCTTAGATCAATGATCAAGGCAAAGAAGTTCAAACTACCTTCTGTGACCTTCTCAACAAGAGTTCTTTAGGAAGTCAAGGAGGAAGACAGTTCTTCCCAGGAGGACAAGCACATCGAGGAAGGGAGTGTTCAAAGGCTTTGGTTCAGAGGAACTATGCAAGGCAAATGTATGGTGGTTGAAAGAAGAGGGTGAGGTACTCTCAGTTACTATTCAGATCGGTATATCAGTCTTTTGGAGTCCAAAAGCTTTTTAGTGGGAAGGTGTGATCCAAAATGGATCCAGTATAGACTCTAAGTCTAATTATATTCCTCATAGAGGGTCAAAGGATGCTCTTGGGAATAGTCTCATTGCATTTATCTTTTCAATCTGAATCTACTGCAATTTGAATGGGTGAAAATGGACTTCGGATGAAGGAGTTATCACAAAAAGAAGTTTGCCCATTATCCTTAGAAAAAGGAGGAAAATCCTTATGATAAGGGGCTTAAGGATTTATATGCAAATACTGCATCGCAATGTTAAAGGGCGGAGCATCGGTCCTTAAGGATCCCCGATTAGCGATCTCCGACATATCGCATTGGAGGAAGGCTTCATGTGATATTAGAACCCCGGGCTGTTTACATGTGCGATTAGTGATTGGTATATCGACGATCGGCGATCGGGTCATGCAAATACCAAGGGGACCGTTACATGTGACATACACCGATGCGATATGTTGATGCAATGGACCGATAGCAATAGCGCCGATAGAGCGATCGACGATCGACGAATTCTTGATACAAGGGCCGTTGCGACTTGTGACATGCGATTGTGATATGCGATCGGTGATCAGCACAAAGGAGCCATGCTAATGTAATGTGCAATTGTGACATGTGATAAAGGCTGGACTCGATAAGGTTATGGATGTGATTTCATAATATTTGAAATCCGGAATTGCAGATTTTCTTTGTATTTTCCTTGTATTTGGGTTTTTGGCCTACGCAAAGTGATTGCGATATGCGATGAAAGGACATACCTGAAAGGCTTATAGGGGCGATTCTATATTATTTGAAGTCTGGTTAAACAACTCATGATGTGTTTTACTTGTGTATTCCGTTATATGGCGATTTTCGGGATTTCTGCATAAGAAGGCCAAACGACTGGGTTTCCTGTGCCCGCTGGTTCATTTCCATTTGGAAACAGCCATCACACATGTGCCATGCTATCAATGGGCATTTCTATAACAATGATGCGTTATGTAATACGTAGAGCCACAGAGTCAGTGAGCCAGATGGCCAGTCGTAGAGACACAGAGCCAAAGAGCCAGAGGGCCAATGGAAGAAATGCAGAGGCAGAGGAATGATTACACACAGAGAAATGGATAGGAAGTTGCAAAGCCTGAAGGATGCCTCACAAAAGCCAGAGAGCATGATTGACAGAGAGATTTTTTGGAGTCGCTCGGAGGTCGAGCGAAACCAGAGAGCTCAATTTATAGAGAGTCGCTTGGAGGTCGAGTGAACCTAGAAGCTAGAGAGAGCAAGAGCTGAGAGCCAGAGCCAAGGGCCAGAGCCAAGAGCCAGAGTCGAGAGCAGAAGCAGAGGCCACCAGAGGTTGGAGGCAGTTTCAAAGAATAGAACCATTGTTCATTCTCAAGGTTCCAATAGTCGAGGTGACTTTAGGGCACTGCTGAATCCATTGAGATGGAGTTCAGAAAATCCTGAAGACTTCTAAGAGCCATGGAGCGGTAATGAAGTTTTAGAACAACAAAGAGATCAAATGATCAAGCCGTTGTTGGTGTTTGATGTGTGCTGAAGACAAAAGAAGGAATTCCAGAGACAATTAAAAGAATTCTGAGGGAGTTGGTGCAAGCCAGGAGCTCAAGATAACCTGGAGCGCTGATTGAATGAATCTAGTCCAGAGAAGCCTAGATCTGTCTGCATAGTATGGATTGCCAGTGGGATAAGATGGTATTCTAAGCCCATAGGTCCAGTTGCAAACCTATGGAGTTGAGTGTGGAACTTGTAAAAGAAGCATTACCATAATCCCAAAGAGCCTAATCAAGTTGATTAGATCTCAAGGAGACGTAGCCCAAGATATCAGGGTGAACTCCATATTGAGCTTGTTGTCTTGTGGTTTGCTTATTTGCTGCATTGTTTTACTGTTATGTGTTTTATTCAGTTTAAGCAAATCAACTTAAAGCACTTAACAGTTAAAGGCAAACAAAGACATACACCTACTTCAAGTTCTTTTAATTCCACAAATTATCAATCATAAGCTAGATCTTGGGAATATATAAGCTTTGGAGTTGGAGAGGTTCTTGTAAGTTTGACAAGAAGCCTTTAGTGCCCCATTTCAGATCACACAGGGACAAGACTAAAATGCCAATTTGAGATAATTCAACCGCATCCACTCTGAACAACCTCCAGCTCGTCGTTCTAGAAGCCTCTAGATTAGAAAGCTTCTTGTCCTCTTTGGAAAAATTTCCTTTTAGGGATCATTGCTGGTATCCAAGCCAAAAGTGCGATGGCATCATAGGGCTAGTATAGTGAAATTGGCAACCATCGCGGTTTTCAATTCAGGGGGGCGATGATGCCAAAATTAGGGTTTTAGAGCCATTTCCTTCAGGAGAAGCTCAAGGAATTTTTCCATCAGTGTTTTAGGGAGGCTAATGTTTCAGGCACTTTGGGGTATGTCACAGGGAAGTGCGGGAATTGTGACAAAATACTGTGTAACAAGTAGTGAGAAGAGATGTCAAATTTGATGAGGAGAAGGCTATGAGATGCTATATAGAGTGAGAGCTTAATATCCCAATGGAGGATGAGCTATTAGTTCCAAAGGAGGAGCCTTACATATAGATTTAGGATTTTGTGGAGCAACCACATGTAGATGAGTAGACAAGATGCCGAGTGGAGACACCCACTCAACTGAAATATTCTAGAGAAGGGAGGAAGAGAACCAAAGAAGCTAATAAATTGGTACAGGATGAATGGGAGCATGTGGGAGTTCCTTCGTCTCAGTGCAGGCAGAGGAGGTCACCAGATAGTTACAATGGGTATATGGCTCTCATGGAAGAACTCATTGAGACAAAGCCTTCTTCATTTGAGGAAGCAATTTATTAACCAGTGTGGGTTGATGCCATGATGGAGGATTATGAATCCTCCATGAAGAAAAATGTATGGGAGGTGGTACCAAGACCATAGAACACGTCAGTGGTTTGTTCCAGGTGGATCTACAAGTAAAGCATGTAGCTGATGGGAGCATTGAGAAGTACAAGTCCAAATTTATGGCGATAGGATTATCTCAGATAGAGGGAGTGGACTATGAGGAAACATTTGCCACAGTGGAAAGATATTCCTCAATCAGATCCATTCTAGCATTAGCTACACAGATGGGGTGAAAGATCCATTAGATGGATGTGGAGACCACCTTTATTAATGGTGTTGTTGAGGAAGAAATTTACATAGAGTAGCCAGAGGGATTTGAGACATATGATAGGGAGACACATGTCTGTAGACTCAGGAGAACCATGTATTGTCTCATACAACTGCCCCACACATAGTACATTTAGATCGACACATATCTTAGTGGATTGGGCTTCCCCAAAGGTGAAGCATATGCCAACCTCTATCACATTGTGGTAGATGGAAAGTTGCTTATCTTGGTTTTCTATTTTGATGAATTGATACTTTTAGGAGATGAGTAGTTGATTTGCTCTTGTAAGGAGGACCTTGCGAGAGAATTAGAGATGAAATACATGGGATTGATGCATTAATTCCTTGGGATGGAAGTATGGTAGGGTTATGGTGAGTTGTTTTTGAGTCATGGGAATTATGCCTCTGAAATACTCCAGAGATTTCACATGGAGAACTGCAAGCCTATGGACACACCTCTAGCTACAAACTGGAGGAAGGAGAGTGCTTCTTCAGGAGAACTAGTAGATGCTACCATCTATATAAAACTTGTGGGATCCTTGATGTATCTGGTGAACACAAGGCCCGACATATATTACATAGTTAATCAGTTAAGCCAAGCCATGGTGAAGCCTACCAAGTTTTATTAGAAGGAAACAAAGCATGTGTTGAGGTACCTCAGAGGCACAACTAAGTATGGGTTATGGTACAAGAGGATAGAGGGAGTGAAGCTCCAAGGCTTCATTGATGCATATTGGGCAGGGAGTATATTAGACAAGAAAATTACTTCAGGATCTATCTTTAGTGTTGGGTTTGTAACTATTTCTTGGTATACCAAGAAGCAAAGATTTGAGGTAGTCCACTCAGCAAAGGCTGATTACATGGCTACAACTCAAGCAACAAGTGAGGCCACATGGATGAGGAAAATACTTGTGGCTCTTTTTAGTCAGGAGATGGATCCAACAATGATTTATTGTGATAATCAAAGTTGTATCAAACACTTTGAGAATCCAGTATTTCATGACACGTCCAAGCACATTGATATCAGGTACCATCACTTGCGGAATTGTGTGTAGAGGAGACGTAATTACTAAAATTACATAATATAGGCCTCAAACCAACTCATCCTAGCCTCAGGGGTTGAATCCATGATAGGAGGAGAAGTTGCAACAAAAACTGAACTGATAGCTAGAGTGTAGGGTGGTCAAAGTGATTCATCCCTAACTTAAGCAAACTGATTCATTACAAGTCATGGAGGCCATTTACCTAATGCACTTAACCTAGGTAACAGTAAAAACATAATAATTACATCAACCACATCAATTACATTAGTAAAACAATGATTTACCATATATCAAAATCAATTTTGGAGAGAAACAATGAAAAACTGGGCCAATTGTCAAACGCACAGCGCCAGTGTCAAAGACGCAATGCCATCTTCAATTTGACTTTTACCTTCCTTCCTGATGTCAAAATTAAGCCTAGGATATCTCATTGGAAATATCTTTCTCTTGGATACACAATGGACCTATCAAGCACTGAAAATGATCAATTATGGCCCCTAAAAAGTCAAATCTCCCAAAACTGGTCAAAAAGTGCAGAATGAGGGTGTGAAAATGAAGTGTTCTCTTTCATGGAACTTTTGGAGGTCTTACTCAAATCCAAATTGAGCTCATGATAGCTCATTGGAAATATATTTCTGTCACATTATCATTTGACTCATCAAACAAGTCATGTGGAGACTCCATCTAGGAGAAAAATTGATTTTCCAAAGGTCACTGCAGAAGTGCAGCAACTCTCTTGTAGCAACTAAACTTTTGACATTTCTCAAAAACCATGACACTTGCATAAATAGTGAAGGAGGTTTTTCATCCTTGGCCTATGGTGGACAAAAACCTCTCTAACTTTGGTCAAATTCATCTATGTTTAGTCCGAAACATAGTATGAAAAAAAATTGGCCCTATGTGTGGCAAATGATTTGTACCTTGGAATGACTTCTTGAAAAATGATGGATACATGAGGTTTATGAGTTAGAATGACCTCATACTTGCTGAAATTACCTCCCTTAGGCCTCCTCTACTCAGATGTCTTTGATTCCATAGCCAACCCTAGCTCAATGGGAGAGGAAATTAGGGTTTAGTGTAGGCAAAACAGGGGATTTGGGAAATTTATAGGAATGAAGGGAAATAAAGGGGATAGGGGGCTTCTAAATTCTTAGGAAAATTTTGGGAGGTAGGGAGGTATGTTAGGAAGTAGGGGAAAT
>APFE031536882.1:0-36398 GCA_000404065.3 Pinus taeda | reverse complement strand
AAAAATAATAAAAATTATATAAAAGAAGAGCTCAACACCGAGGAGGGGGCAGAAAAACCGACTAAGAAGAGAGTGCTGGAATCCAGTACCTACTGATTTTTCAGCCATCATCTCTTTTGAGATTGTTCGACCTCGTTTCAATCTCGATAGCTTCCCTAAATTTACGATGATGGAACTGAGCAACTTTGGCAACAACCTTGGCCTCCTCAATACACACCTAATGCTTGGTCTTTTCTACATGATGTGCTAAAGCCGACGACTTGGATCTCCCATGTCTTAGGTCGGCCGCATGTTCGCAGATCCTTTGATGGATGGAGTGCCTTGTTTCCCCAATATAGGGGGTCCCACATGAACAAGGGATCAAGTAGACACCCTTCATGTCCTTAGGGTTAACGAGATCTTTCACCGATCTGAGGGAATTACGAATGGTGTTGAGGGGCCTAAAGGTTGAGGGAACATCATACCTTTTAAGGATCCGAGCAATCTTGTCCGTGGTTCCTTGGACATAGGGAAGATGGACACCTAGACGTAAGAGTAAGAGTCAAACCAGTAGTGAGGACAACCATTTCTCGTTGTTATGCGCAATTATAGGCTAACTCATCACCGTTATTCAGTGAAAACCACGCCACTTGAAATAACTCCTTGATAGCATGTAAGAGGGCAAATTTTCACTCCTATTAAATAACTCTGGGTCTTGGGCCTTTAACCTATGTCTGAGAAATACGAGCTCTTGACCAAACGAAAACATTGTTAAGAGATACTGCAAGCCCAAATTCCTGTAAATAATAATTATGAAACAACATTTCCCTTATTTTAATATATTTAAATATTTTTATTAAAAAAAATTACAACGTGATGAAATAAAAAATTGACTTATGCTAATTCCTCGTGAAAATTACACACTAATACTTTTCGAATTAGAAAAACCCAATAAAAAATAAACAATTATCACGATGGAATAGGGGAACATTCCTTGTGCTGGACAATAAGTAAATATCACAATGTAAGAGGGGCACATTCCTTGTGATTGGCTCGAAACTATTGGAGAGTCAAGTGCAACCAACGAGTTTCACACATGACATGGATGACATAGTTAATTTAAAGAAAGAAAAAGAGGAAGTAGCCTGGTAAGGCGGCTTTGAGTAGTAGCGAAGAAAATAGAAAAAATATAAATTTATTACAATTAATTAATTTTGTTAAAAAATTATAATGAAAAATAAGGGGTGATTTATTGTTATTTATTAACATTTTAAATTATAAAATTTGGAAGGTTAATTTGAAAATTGATATAATTTAATTTACGAGGTATTTTAATGGGCGATAAACTTGTTTATATAATTTTGTCCAAGGATTATGTTTCTAACATTAAAAATTGAAAATAAATTATATTGTTTTTTTTGTTGTTGATTTGATCTATGATGATTATGTTTTAAAAAGTCTTTCTTAATCTAAAGGGGTATAGATAAGTTTAAAAAAAAAGCTAAAATACAAAGGTGTATGGCAACTAATGATTGAATGTGCTCTTTGAAATGATGGTTTAAGGAAGACCATAAACTAAGTGAAGTAGTAGAAAACAAAGTCTTTTATTGATGGTAGTTCAAGGTTGACCACCAACTTTGGAACTAGACTCGAAGCTGCTCCTGGAACAACTCCAAATATGGATAGAAGTTGAAGTCTTTTGCGAAATGGAAGTGCTCCCTCATGATGATTTAGAGATAACTACAAACTGATGAAATGGGTAACACAAGTTGAATTATTCTACCAATGGTGGTTTAAGGTTGGCCACCAACAAAATTATGCTCGTTGAACATGAGTTTGTCTCTAGCTACAACTTTGACTCTAGCAATGGTTGACTTTGTCTCTAGGCTCTAGTTGTAGTCTTTGTGCAAGTTGTGGCTCAGGATCACTTCATATGTCTTTGAAGCTAGTAGCTGACTATCAGTTTCCGCTCAGATACAAGGTAAGGAAATGGAGATATCTCTACTACAAGACGTGTCAATACTTAAGAATGAACTCTGAGGTATGGCCGATATATCTTCTTGGCTATTGGAGACCAATGCCAAGAAGTGATCCATCCAAGGTAAATCTTTTTTCGTGTAGGAGTCTTGTGTCTAGAGCATCTAGATTTGATTTATGAGTATGTTTTCCACAATTCTCATAAGGGTGTAGATCAAAACACTAATATTTCACATGGCCAACCTGATCAGAATGTTGGCATCTGACAACCTAAACCACATGTGGAAGAGGAACAAGAAAAGATGAGTCATCAAGAAGAAATCTAACACTATGAAACTAGATGGGTTTAGAGTAGTATGGGATGTGAAGGTCACTTCCTTCTTATATCCAAGACTATTTTTTGTGCTTTTGATAAAATTAATGTAATATTATAATTGTTATTGAAAATCTAAGTTGTCAGTTAAATGAAATAATAATGATTTTTTTAAGAAGTAAAGTATCGAGTGGGCTTCGTGGTTAAGAACACATGTTTCCTCCTAATAAGTTATAAGTTCAAATTCCAAGGGAATAGGGTATGTACACCTCATTAGACTTTTGCAACTTTGGCTTGTCCCACAAAAAGGAGGTCTCATGCATGAATTTGGTGATAATTTAAAATTTTAATAAAAATAAATAGAATTATATCAAGAAAATTATTTTATAATATAATATTTAAATAATTTATTATCCATTTATTTTTACATTATGATGATGATGATTAAGATCCACTAAGATCAATATAATCTATCAAACTAGAAATTAATTGATTTTCTTTTTAACTTATTATTTCTATTCTTGAAGGTAGGTGAGAAAAGCATTCCTAGATCACCGTAGTTTTGTTGCCTTTAGTAGATGAACAAGGTTGTTAGAGTGACAAATATTTTGAAAGTTAAAACAAAGTTGACTATAAGTTGAGAAATCTAACAGAAAGTGACTTTCTATAGAAGTTTCACCTGTAGAACAACCCGATATATGCAATGTCCTAAAGCATAATACTTGTTCTACTTCTACAAAACATTAAGCGGAATAATAATTGAATTCATGAGCAACATCAAGTAGTAACATGCATAACAGATCAACAGAAATAATCAACCATAACATAAGATATATTACTGGGGAAAGCACTAGCATAAAACCCCTATCTGTATTATCAATCAAGTGGAAATCATCTTCAGGTTACAAAAAGAATCAGCTCAAGAGCTATCCTGCTCTTTCTGCAATTAGAAGATCTTGATGATCTTCAATCAGAAGATGAAAATCATGGACTACCTAGGCCTCAATATATAGGCCACAAGTCCTCCAATCTCCAATAATAGATCCTTCTCCATGCAAGGAATACTTACTAGAAATATCTAAGCATCTGATAGTACACTATCTCACATTTGATCTCAACTGGGTCTCTGACAGAACTGACATGCAACAGTTATCCATGAGGGAATCCTCAGTTATCTAAAATAATAGTTGTCACATTCATGCAAGCATTAATGGGGTTATTTCCCTAGTGATATATCTTATTCTATGGTTGATTATTTCTCTTGATCAATTATGCATGTTTCTACTTGATGTTGCTCATGAATTTGATTATGCTTCCGCTTAATGTTTTGTAGAAGTAGAACAAGTATTATGCTTTAGGACATTGCATATATCAGGTTGTTCTACAGGTGAAATTTCTACAAAAAGTCACTTTCTGTTAGATTTCTCAACTTATAGTCAACTTCATTTTAATTTTCAAAATATTTGTCACTCTACCAACCTTGTTAACCTACTAAAGGCAACAAAACTACGGTGATCTAGGAATGCTTTTCTCACCTACCTTTAAGCATAGAAATAATAAGTTAAAAAGAAAATCAATTAATTTCTAGTTTCATAGATTATATTGATCTTAGTGGATCTTAATCATCATCATCATAATGTACAAATAAATGGATAATAAACTATTTAAATATTATATTATAAAATGTTTTTCTTGATATAATTCTATTTATTTTTATTAAAATTTTAAATTATCACCAGATTCATGCATGAGACCTCCTTTTTGTGGGACAAGCCAAATTTGCAAAAGTCTAATGAGGTGTACATACTCTATTCCCTTGGGATTTCAACTTATAACTTATTAGGAGGAAACATGTGTTCTTAACCACTAAGCCCACTCGATACTTTACTTCTTAACAAAATCATTATTATTTCATTTAACTCACAACTTAGATTTTCAATAACAATTATAATATTACATTAATTTTATCAAAAGCACAAAAAGTAGTCTTGGATATAAAAAGGAAGTGACCTTCACATCCCATACTACTCTAAACCCATCTAGTTTCATAGTGTTAGATTTCTTCTTGATGACTCGTCTTCTCTTGTTCCTCTTCCACATGTGGTTTAGGTTGTCAGATGCCAACATTCTGATAAGGTTGGCCATGTGAAATATTAGTGTTTTGATCTACACCCTTATTAGAATTGTGGAAAACATACTCATAAATAAAATCTAGATGCTCTAGACACAAGACTCCTGCAAGAAAAAAGATTTACCTTGGATGGATCACTTCTTGGCATTGGTCTCCAATAGCAAAGAAGATATATCGGCCATACCTCAGAGTTCATTCTTAAGTATTGACACGTCTTGTTGTAGAGATATCTCCATCTCCTTACCTTGTATCTGAGCGGAAACTGATAGTCAGCTACTAGCTTCAAAGACATATGAAGTGATCCTGAGCCACAACTTGCACACACACTACAACTAGAGCCTAGAGACGAAGTCAACCATTGCTAGAGTCAATGTTGTAGCTAGAGACAAACTCATGTTCAACGAGCATAATTTTGTTGGTGGCCAACCTTAAACCACCATTGGTAGAATACTTCAACTTGTGTTACCCATTTCATCATTTTGTGGTTATCTCTAAATCATCATGAGGGAGCACTTCCATTTCGCAGAAGACTTCAACTTCTATCCATATTTGGAGTTGTTCCAGGAGCAGCTTCGAGTCTAGTTCCAAAGGTGGTGGTCAACCTTGAACTACCATCAATAAAAGACTTTGTTTTCTACTACTTCACTTAGTTTATGGTCTTCCTTAAACCATCATTTCAAAGAGCATATTCAATCATTAGCTGCCATACACCTTTGTATTTTAGCTTTTTTTTAAACTTATGTATACCCCTTTAGATTAAGAAAGACTTTTTAAAACATAATCATCATAGATCAAATCAACAACAAAAAAACAATATAATTTATTTTCAATTTTTAATGTTAGAAACATAATCCTTGGACAAAATTATATAAACAAGTTTATTTCCCATTAAACTACCTCGTAAATTAAATTATATCAATTTTCAAATTAACCTTCCAAATTTTATAATTTAAAAAGTTAATAAATAACAATAAATCACCCCTTATTTTTCATTATAGTTTTTTAACAAAAATAATTAATTGTAATAAATTTATACTTTTTCTATTTTCTTCGCTACTACTCAAAGTTGCCTTACCAGGCTACTTCCTCTTTTTCTTTCTTTAAATTAACTATGTCATCCATGTCATGTGTGAAACTCGCTGGTCGCACTTGACTCTCCAATAGTTTTGAGCCAATCACAAGGAATGTGCCCCTCTTACATCGTGATATTTACTTATTGTCCAGCAAAAGGAATGTTCCCCTATTCCATCGTGATAATTGTTTATTTTTTTATTGGGTTTTTCTAATTCGAAAAGTATTAGTGTGTAATTTTCACGAGGAATTAGCATCAGTCAATTTTTGATTTCATCACGTTGTAATTTTTTTTAATAAAAATATTTAAATATATTAAAATAAGGGAAATGTTGTTTCATAATTATTATTTATAGGAATTTGGGCTTGCAGTATCTCTTAACAATGTTTTTGTTTGGTCAAGAGCTCGTATTTCTCAGACATAGGTTAAAGGGCCAAGACCCAGAGTTATTTAGTAGGAGTGAAACTTTGCCCTCTTACAGACTATCAAGGAGTTATTTCAAGTGGCGTGGTTTTCATTGAATAATGGTGATGAGTCAGCCTACAATTGCGGATAACAGCGAGAAATGGTTGTCCTCACCTAGACGTGATGGTTTTCGGTCCATGGTATTGGATACTTCAGCATGTATAAATATGTATCATAACATTGAAAGGAACATAATGAAAAATCAAGCTCGAAGTCCCTGTTTTTGGATCCAGGGGAAATCTCTTTGTATATGTGTTTTATGTGTTATTCTCTCGCATTGTTTATTTTCTATGTTTTAGAATTTGTATGCATGTAATTTATGTACGGGGTTAAAACCTACAGATATGTTGTTTTTGGTGGAGTTGTTTGGATAATATATGGAATTCATTAGTTTAGTATTGTTAAATGCAGCTTAGGGGATTGCAAAGATAGTGTAATTTTGAAATTTTGGACAGATGTAATAGATTATATGAACTATGTTGTAAAAGATCCTAACCTTCAAACGAAGTTTGTTTATCTAATATAATGAATACATGTTCCTTTAAAAAATGATAATTAAATTAAAATTCTAGAAAATTATTCCAAAATTGACACTCATAAGTGATATCATATAATTCAAACGAGAAATTGTTTTAAATTTATTTATTTTTCTCAAAAATAATTACTTTGTTTTTAATTAAATGTCATGTTTTTGTAAACAGATGAACAATGTTCGTATAAATTGAAAATATGGGAAAACTATTGGGACTAGATTCTCTAAATGATCATGATATTGATGACATTTTGTTGTTTGGGAAGGAAGGAAAGGGGCATGATCAATCATGTATTGGACAACAACATGTATAATCACAGAGTGAAATTGACTTTGTCCATTAAAATAATCTAAAACTAAAATAGAAATCATAGATATACCATGTATATAATTTTTGTAACTAGTCTTGCCTACTAAAGTCCATCTCCTAACAATTGATGATCCAAAATTAAGTAAAACATGAAAACATATTTTGATAGCATGACTAATCCTTCAGAAGGGTTATCCATCTTGATGATTACAAGTTGACTAGTGTCTACCTATGAATCAGTAAACTACAAATTTACCAGCACACAAGTCATCTTTGTCACCTTATTGTCCATCTTCCTCACATGTTTTTGGGTCTCATCTAAGCAAAGAAAAATTTCTTACTACTCCTATGAGCACTCCGCTAAAACTTTCCACGTGATCATTTTAACCAACAAGGGGTAATGATCAATAATGTGTTGAAAATAGCAACAAGAAATGCTAAAAATAGAAGTGCTACAAACAACACTGTTATAAATAGCATTTCAGGATACATTCCAATTTTAGTTAGTCCCTGACCCAAAATTGAGAATTAAAATTCGAACTGGATCTTAGCAATTGTTTGTAAAATAATTAATTAATTCATCTTGAGTTAATTAGTTGAATAAAATCAAACTTGAAGTCTATGCGAAGACATGCAACAATTTCTCCTTTGATTGAGGAAGTTATTCCTTGATTAAAGAGATCAGGATGAGTTGTACTTTGAGTTGTAATTAGTTAGCTCAGTTAACTGAGTTAAGACTAGTTTGATTAGTTCCAACAATTTGTGGAACTGATTGTGAGTTTAGTTAGTTAATGCATGCATGCATGTAGCTACTACACTTTAGATAACTGAATATTCTCTCATAAATAACTCATGCATGCCAATTCAATGAGAGAACCAGTTGAGATCAGATGATGGGATAGTGTACTATCAGTTGCATGAATATTCCATTGAGGATATCTCTTGCATGCAGAAGGAATTCATTCCTTGGAGATTGCACAGTTACTTCTGAGTTGGTGAGTTGTGTGAGAGCTTCATTCACACAGGTGGCAGCCAGAGGACCCAGGAGAAACTACACAAGGAAATAGGAGGCTTGGAGGACTAGAGGAAGGCATATGTTGTGTCTATTTAGTCTATGAGCAGCATTGATGGATTGTACTGAGAGCTTGATAACTTGTGAGCTAAAGATTTGTGTAATCCGGACATATTTCCACTTGTATGATAATAAAAATATCAAGGTTTTTTAGCTGAGGCTTTCCCCAGAGTATTCTTTTGTATTCATGTGTGATTGATTTCTCATTCTCTGTTATATGTATTCTATTTGATCTTGCTCATAATCGATTAAGCTTCCACAAGTTTGTTTGTAGAAGTAGATCAAGTATTTTTCTTTAGTACATTGCATTATTAGGTGATCTACAGCGGAAAATTCTACATGGTATCAGAGGAAAGGTGATCAAAGTGAAGAACAATATACAAAGAAGGGAGAAGGGAGAAGTTTGAAGCTCCTGATTATAGAATTTGAATTCTTATCACATCTCAAATTGCACCAATGGCATTCAATGGTTTGAGACTTGAGTATGGCCTTGATGGAAGCTCAAATTATATAGCCTGGAAGG
This sequence comes from Pinus taeda, assembly GCA_000404065.3. NCBI lineage: Eukaryota > Viridiplantae > Streptophyta > Pinopsida > Pinales > Pinaceae > Pinus > Pinus taeda. Next base: position 28,024 of record APFE031536882.1, on the reverse strand, counting down.
ATTGCATGGAAGTGGTATTGGAGGACAACGGTTTGAAGGACTTCATTGATCAAGAAGTCCCCAAGCCAGCAGCTGCAAATGCCCAAAAATTGGCGAAATGGAAGAAATGTGTGGCTAGAGCGAGGAGAATCCTTCTAGAGGGAGTTCGAGACCACATTGTCTCGAGTCTCCATGGGAAGGAGACATCGTTTTCAATGTGGAAAACATTGAAGGATCTATATCAGAACAGCTGTGATCAGAGGAAGTTGGTGTTGAAAGACAAGCTTCGGAAAATCAAGTGTGAAAAGGGCGACACGATCTCTACATATCTGAACAAGCTCACCACCTGCAGGGATGAGCTTGGAAGTGTAGGAATCACGACAGTCGATGCTGACAAGGTTAGTTTTTCTCTCTTCGGTCTTCCTAAGAGCTGGCATAGCTACCAAGACTTGGTAAATGGAAGAGGGAAACTGCCAAATTTGGAACGACTTTGGTCAGATCTGATGCAGGAGGAGATAAGAAGAAGCACTAGAGATGGATCTTCATCAAAGCAAGATGATGAAGAAAATCTAGCCTTAGCGAGTAAGGTGAGGAAAGGGAAAGGGAAGGCGTCCCATTCAAAATCAAGTTCTTCCCATGGTGGGAAGAAGATTGAAAAATCGAAAGTGCGATGCTTTCATTGTCATGAGGTGGGCCATTATCCTACGAATTGTCCACAAAAGAAATCCAAGAAGGGATCCTCGAAGGGATTAGATGGTGAGGCATTGTCCTCTCAGTTTGAATTGGATTTCACCCTCATCGCATGCATGGTTTCATTGATGGTGGGATGTGTTTTGTACCTGGACAGTGGAGCTTCATTCCACATGAATGATGACAAGAATATTTTTAGTACCTTGGAGGAGAAGGACCCCCAGATGCGGATCGACATGGGCGATGATGGAAAGTACCATGTTTCAGGTGAAGGTACAGTTGTGCTTCAAAGGGAGCATGGAGCTCCTCTCACCCTGATTGATGTAAAGTATGTGTCCAGTCTGAAGAATAATATTGTGTTCGTCATTATGCTGGAAGACAAAGGCTATAATGTAGTCTTTAGCAAAGGAAAGGCATTCTTGAGGCATATCGGCACTGGACAGACCAAGAGGATTGGGGTTCGAGTAAAGAATCTCTACAAATTGGAGGTAAACAACTGTGCTGCATTGAGTTCCCAAGTAGAGTTGGTGTAGAGCCAAGATTTTGACGAGTTACAGCATAGAAGATTGGGCCACTTGCACCATGGAGCCTTGAAGATCATGCAACAGATTTCTACCAGACTTCCCAAGGGAAAACTGTTGCAAGTGGATACATGCAAAGGTTGTACCTTGGGTAAGTATGTGAAATCTTCCTTTCAGGATCGAGACAGTAGAGCTGGAGAAATCTTGGAGTGAGTTCATACAGATGTGTGTGGACCATTCTTTAAAGCCTCCACCGCTAAACAAAGGTACTATGTTATTTTTATTGATGATTTTTCTCGTAGATGTTGGATCTACTTTATGTAGAAGAAGGATCAGACCTTCTCGAGGTTTTGTGAGTTCAAAGCCTTGGCAGAGAAAGAATCTGGAAAGAAAATCATGGCCTTGTGAAGTGACAATGGTGGAGAGTATGTCTCCCAACAGGTTAAGTACTTCTATGCAATAGAAGGAATTAAACGGGAGTTGATGGCACTCCTTAACCCACAGCAGAATGGGGTGGCTGAAAGGAAGAACAAATCAATTGTGGGAGCCACTTGGGCCTTGCTGCATGACCAAAGCCTACCACTTCATTTGTGGGTTGAGGCATGCAATACAACAGTATGCTTGCAAATAGAAGCCCGAATTGTATACTAGGAATGAAGACACCAATGGAGGCCTTTTCTAGGAAGAGACCAGATGTGAGTCACTTCGAGATATTTGGATCATCGGTTTATTTCTATGTGACCAAAGATGCTTGGAAGAAGCTAGATCCAGCAGCTGAGTTGGGGATACTTGTGGGGTACAATGATACACCCCACAACTATTGGGTGTTCTTGCCTACCAGTTAGGGGACAGTGGTACGCAGAGATACGAAGTTTGACAAGCAGAAATCCATGTGAGTATCACCTGAGAGGGAGCTCAAGTTGCATGCAGAGGAGGAACTTTTGGTTCCAAAGGAGGAGGAGCCTCAGACTGATGCGAAGCAGCCGCATGCAGAGGATCCAGAAGTGGAGACATCCACTCATGCAGAGTCTTCCAGAGATGGACGGAAACACTCAAGGGAAGCTGACAAGTTGATGCTAGATGTGAGAGAGAATGTGGGACAACCATCTTCGTAGCGCAGGTAGAGGAGGTCACCCGAGCAGTACACTGGCTACATGGCCCTGGTTGGGGAGTGTGTAGAGACCAAAACTTCTTCATTCGAGAAAGCAGTGCAACAACCAGTCTAAGTTGATGTTATGGTAGAGGAGTATGACTCCATCATTCAGAAATATGTTTGGGATGTTGTCCCAATACCGAAGGACAAGTCAGTAGTGAGTTCCCGATGGCTTTACAAGGTAAAGCAAGCAGTTGATGGCAGTGTTGAGAAACATAAAGCAAGGCTTGTTTCCTATGATTTCTCACAGTTCAAGGGGATCAAATATGATGAGACTTTTGTTCCTGTAGCAAGCTACTCATCTATCATATCAATTTTGGCACTATCAACTCAAATGGGTTGAAGATCCATCAGATGGATGTGAAGACTGCGTTCCTCAATGGGAAGATTGAGGAAGAGGTATACATTGAGTAGCCAAAAGGATTTGAGACCTTCAATCATGAGTCGCATGTGTGTCGACTCAAGAGAGCTTTGTACTGACTGAAGGAAGCACCTCATGCTCGACACACCATGATTGACAGTTATTTCATCGGGTTGGGCTTAACCAAGAGTGAAGCAGATGCAAACCTTTACCACATCATGGTAGAAGGTAAGCCATTGATCATTGTTCTTTATGTTGATGATCTGATATTAACAACTGATGATCAGTTGATCAAGTCTTGCAAGGAAGACCTTGCAATAGAGTTCAAGATGAAAGACATGGGTCTTATGCACTACTTTCTAGGCATGGAAGTGTGGCAGAAGGATGGGGAAGTGTTTGTGTCTCAAGGCAAGTATGCCAAAGAGATACTCAGGCATTTCCACATAGAGAAGTGAAAGCCCATGCAGACTCCTCTAGCTAGTAACTGGAGGAAGGAGGATGTTACCTTAGGTGAGGTAGTAGCCGCTATTGTTTATCGACAACTTGTGGGTTCATTAATGTATCTAGTGAACACACGGCCAGATTTTTACTTTGCGGTGAACCAACTGAGTCAAGCTATGGTTCAGCCTACCAAGTTGTTTTGGAAGGCAACAAAGCATGTGCTGAGATACCTTAGAGGCACATCTTAGTATGGATTGTGGTATAGACAGAAAAATGGAGTGAAGCTTCAGGGCTTCAGATTGGGTAGGGAGTCCATCAGACCGGAAGAACACTTTGGGAGGAATTTTCAACCTTGGTTCAACTGCAGTTTCTTTGTACAATAGGAAACAGAAGCCAGTTGCACTTAGCCCAGCAGAGGCCGAATACCTGGCTTCCAGTCAGGCAACATGTGAGGCCATTTGGATGCAGAAAATTATAGTTGGATTGTTTGGTCAGAGGATGGATCCAACTATGATCTATTTCAATAATTAGAGTTGTATCAAACTCTCTAAGAGTCCAATGTTTCATGATAGGTCCAAGCACATTGACATCTGGTATCATCATCTTCGAGACTGTGTGGTGAAGAGGATCGTGTTGTTGCTATATGTTTCGACCGAGGAATAGGATGCAGATATTTTGACTAAGGCATTGTCAAAATGCAAGTTCCAGTTCCACAGAGATAGGATTGGGGTGACAGATAATCCCTTTCTTGTTGAGAGGGAGTGTTGAAAATATCAACAAGAAATGCTAAAAATAGAACTTTTATAAATAGCATTTCGGGATACATTCCAATTTGTAAAATAATTAATTAATTCATCTTGAGTTAATTAGTTGAAGAAAATCGAACATGAAGTCTATGTGAAGACATGCAACAGTTTCTCCTTTGATTGAGGAAGTTACCCCATGACTAAGGAGATCAGGATGAGTTGTACTTTGAGTTGTAAATAGTTAGCTCAGTTAACTGAATTAAGTCCAGTTAGATTAGTTCCAACAATTTGTGGAACTAATTGTGAGTTCAGTTAGTTAATGCATGCACGCATGTAACTACTGCACTTCAGATAACTGAATATGTTGGAAATAATACTGAGAGGGGGGGTGAATCAATATTAGCAAATCAATAATATTTCATTTCCATAATCAGATTCATATATGTGCAACTGCATTTGAGGAAGCTAGCGTATACCCTTCAAAATTATAACTCAGTTAATTCATCATATGATGATCTTTAATCTGTGCATCATAACCATATAAAAAGTAACCAGGTGCAGTAAAAATAGAACATATAATCACACACATGAACATAAGATATAAGGTGGAAACTTAATGTGGGTGAAAACCACTTGCTACAATCATATCTATCTTCTTTTAATAAGAAACTTCTTTTTACAATTTTTGTACTGGTGCAGTCTTATACCAATACGTAGGCTTCTACCTGCAGAAAGCTACAACCTTCTCTCGTTCTCCAGCTTCTCCTGGAAGGGAGCTACAAGCCCCTAGCTCTTGTACTAGCTGATGTGTTTACCAATATGTAGGTGCTGGCCTATAGAAGGTTACAACCTTCTCTTTTCTTCCAGGGACCACGTTTCATAAATTTTTAGACTGAATCCATCAATAACATCAATCAAACATCAAATATATTCGCATCAACCAATCTCCTTTGCACCAACCAAAACTGAATCAATCAATCACTTCTCAGAATACTGTAACCAGAATACAGTAACAGTAACCAGAACCCAAGCCAGAACCTAGAACACTGTAACAACAAACAGAAGTAGCTAAAGCATATTTTATGAGGTATACGCTACTTCAATGTGTCGAACCTGTGTACATACGGTATTTTCTCAAGGTGAACCTGCGTACATATCTACAAATCAAATTTAAGATGTATAAGTTGTTTTGATATGCAGAACCAGCGTGTATACGCGCCTTTGCTCAAGTGAACCTGCTTACATATCTGTAAATGATGATTTAAACTTTACAATAATTCGAGACATTAGTTATACCCAGATCATCATATTTACAGATTACAACATGTGCCAGATATTCAGATAAAATATCAAAACCACACAAAGATACTTCTCTTCAAGCCTTAAGATCTTGACCCATCATTAGATCTTATCCTTCATCAAGCGCTAAGGTTCATCCTTGATTCAGATCCAGCTATGCACCATAACCCAATAACCTGTATTCTGGATCTTTCTCTTCATTAGGTATTCAATACTTGAGTGCCTTTTCCTAATGATCTTGTCCTCCTTTTATAGTCTTAGGCCTTACACAATACCATGGACCAAAACCACTTAGAACCAATACCTTGGACCAAATACCTGGGGTCAACACTTCGGACAAGATACCTTGGACCAATACCATGGATCATAATACCATGGACCAAATACCATAGAACAAAACTAAGTTTTACAACATGTACATGCCTTTCCTTTCGTGAAAGTGCGTGTGTACACTATACGTGCCTTTTGGTCTGCAAACACACATGTACACGCGGCTTGGTCAATGGGTAACCTGTGTATACCTCTCTTTCTTCATTTTGTGGGTCTAAACTATGATCTGTCATCTGAGTGAGTTTCCATCAAGGTCAACACCTGTGTCATAGTGTCATAATGCCAACATAATATTCTCCCATAAATAACTCATGCATATCAGTTCAGTCAGAGACCCAGTTGAGATCAAATGATGGGACAATGTACTATCAGTTGTAGGAATATTCCATTGAGGACATCTCTTGCATGTAGAAGGAATTCATTCCTTGGAGATTGCGCAGTTACTTCTGAGTTTGGTGAGTTGTGTGAGAGGTTAATTCATACAAGTGCAGCCGAAGGACCTAGGAGAAACTACACAAGGAAATAAGAGGCTTGGAGGACTGGAGGAAAGCACATGTTGTGTCTATTCATTCTATGAGTAGCATTGAGGGATTGTATTGAGAGCTGGACAGCTTGTGAGCTAAAGCTTTGTGTAATCCAGACATATTTCCACTTGTATGATAATACAAAGATAGGGGTTTTTTAGCTAAGGCTTTCTCTAGAGTATTCTTCTATGTTCATGTGTGATTGATTTATCATTCTCAATTATATATGCTCAATTTGATCTTGCTCATAATCGATTAAGCTTCCACAAGTTTGTTTGTAGAAGTAGATCAAGTATTATTCTTTAGTACATTGCATTATCAGGTGATCTACAGTGAGAAATTCTACATCATGTACTAGATATCAACATGTATATTTTTTTCTTATAAGCTAGGAAGGTGTTGTATTACATAATTTCAAAAATATGTTACATTAGATATGTCTTTTATGTGCATTGGTCTACCACTAGGGAAACCAAGCTAATCATACAATGAAAGTGACTTTGTCCACTTAAACAATCTAAAAATTAAATTAGAGCCATAGAAATATTGTGTACATAATCTATTGTAACTAGACTTACCTACCATTTTCCATCTCCTATAATATACGTAGAACATGACAACATATTTTCACACAGTGACTAATCCTTCAAAAGGGGTATTTGCCTAGAAGGTTATATGTGGACTAGTGTCTTCCTCTTAATCAGTAAACTCCAGATTCACTAGAGCATGAGTGATGTTTATCACCTTACTATCTAGCTTCATCATATGCTTTTGAGTCTTGTTAGAGTAGAACAAAATTTCTTGTTGCTCCTATGAGTGCTCCACTAAACTTTCCCCATGATGATTTTAACCTACTAATAAATATCAACTGTCTACATGTATTTTGTGCTTCTAGTCCTTTTAGTAATTGTATTTGGTATCTAATTTTCCATCTATACAATCACTTCCTCAGTCGAAATGAACCTACACTCTATCGTAGCTTCTCGCTCTATGTTCTTCTTACTAGATTTTCGAGGGTGTATTGTTGAAATATATCCTAGCAAAGCCTTTTGTAGCAATATAAGCTTCAGAGGTAGAGGGCTCAGTGCCACCACTACATGATACTCATTCCTAATAAATATAAATGATTTTTTCATATATATAATTTTATGACAATTTATTGTGTATTATGTATTAATTCAACACAATCTAACTTGTAGACAAAATGGCTTTTTTATTGGAATCAAGCGATATAATTTCGAACAAGATTGTGATTTCTTGTTATTTAAAATGCACTTTTGAATGCATAAATGATTCAACACCTGCGAAAGCCTTTTATGCACTCAATCTTTTCAAATTAAAGAGCTTAAACTTATGTTTCTTAGAAATCTCTACCAATTTTTGGGCAAATTTGACCAGAAAAATGTTCTGAAAAAGGCCCTTTCACCTATTAGTCAGACTATGCATATTAAATATATTATTATGATATTTTTATTTTATTATTATTATTTATTATATTAATTCAATATAAGAAGAAAAAGAACATTGCTAAGGTAAGAACTAATTCTCATTAGCTTCATAGTGAAACTAGATGTTGGTCTACTCCCAAAATGCCATGGGAAAAAATAGTTTGTCACATGTATGATACTAAGAGGGTTGAATATGAAAATCACTTTCTGTTAGATTTCCCAACTTATAGTCAAATCTGTTTTAATTTCAAAATATTCGTCACACTACCAACCTTGTTAACCTACTAAAGGTAAAAAAACTACGGTGATCTAGGAATGCTTCTCTCACTTATCTTTAAGCATAGAAATAATATGCTAAAAACAATCCATTAGTTTCTAGTTTGATAGATGTTGAGCCCCAAATCTACCTCTCTTCCAAGCATTTTATTAAACCCTTTCTCTTCTATTTTCCCATGTCAGTGCATCCTAAGCTATTAAAAGTTGTCACATGTTGATTTCAGGAGTGTATTTCAGTGATTTTCAAATTATATCATTGTGTGTGCTATTTGATATAGGTTTTGTTTATCAACTATGCAATGTAGCCACTTTCTGCACCTAACTGGCAATTCCACAGTTGTTTTCATTGTTCTACAGGTTATAGGTGTCAGTAGGAGGAATGAGACACATGGGCAGCTCAGGAATTATCCACACATGGATGAGGTCCTATTTACTTAGCCAAATTCAGAAGGAAAGGTCCCGGTCAAAGGGAGGTCAACGGAGAGTTCTCTGCCAACTAGAACTCTATTCATGCACGTAAAAGAAGCCCGAAGCCATTCTTGAACTCATGGATCCCTTTTTGCCACCTACATGCCATCTTCGTAACGCAATCCAACATCCACCTCGCATAGATTTATTGCTCATGTCAACCGAGAGGATGAATCCTCAGATTTTGACCTGTTCACGTGTCTATTGCTGAAGAAATTCCTCTGAGATACAATTATCCATTTTCTCTATAAATATAAGCGTTTTCAATGCAAATAGTTGGTTCTTGATATTGTTGTTTTAACGTTATTTTGTTGTTCTGTAACCGAGAGACATATTACTCTGTTTCATAATACAAAGCTCTATTTTTCACATGGTTGTTTAAGCATGGTTTGAAGTAACAACGTGTTAGTCCAAAGCTGTGCAGAGGGCTCCTGCGTAGCTGAGGTCCCTTTTTTTATTTTTGTATAATTTTTCATCTATATGTTCATGTATATTTTCTCTCATTCGAATTGTATATTTCTCGTGTTTTGCTTATGGTCTTAATCATTCTAATCCTGACATGTTTTTGTAGGTTGTCACATTTCTTACTAACACTAATAAGTGCACTTTAGAATAGGTCTTTAAGTTTGGTTATGCTCGAGCTTCTTAGTGTAATTTTTGCATCAAGTGGTGATATTGAGACTTGCTTCCTCTGCTGAACTTTAGTTTTGAATTTCAGTTGTTTATGCTTTTACATAGTGATATTTGTTTACTGTTTAAGATAGTTTAGATATCAGTTCTTCATGCTATATGATGATATTTCTCGAGCCTTTAGCCTAACCCCATTTTAGAAGTTAATTGGAAAGATACTGTGATTATAGGTGAAGTAATTGATTTTTCTTTCATTAGTATGCAAGTAGATAGTTTAGATGTCAGTTCTTTCATGCTATATGATGATATTTCCAAAGTCTTTAGCTTAACCCCATTTTAGAAGTTAATTGATGAAATATTGTGATTATAGATGAAGTAATTGGCTTTCCTTTCATTAGTGTGCAAATTACATAATTTAGATGTCATTCTTTTCATGCCATATGATGATATGATATTTCCGGAGCCTTTAGCTTAACCCCGTTTTAGAAGTTAATTGGCAAGATATTGTGATTATAGGTGAAGTAATTGATTTTTCTTTCATTAGTATGCAAGTATATAGTTTAGATGTCAGTTATTTCATGCTATATGATGATATTTCCAAAGTCTTTAGCTTAACCCCATTTTAGAAGTTAATTGATGAAATATTGTCATTATAGATGAAGTAACTGGCTTTGCTTTCATTAGTGTGCAAATTAGATAATTTGGATGTCATTATTTTCATGCCATATGATGATATTTCCGTATACTTTAGCTTAGCCCTGTTTTAGAAGTTAACTGGCAAAATGTTGTGATTATGGGTGAAATCATTGACTAGTTTCCAGTTTCTTTACTTTTTCGTTTGAGTTGCAACAATTTATTAGATTTCAATTTTGCAATTAGATGGACAACAGAGATAGTAATCTCATTTTCAGTACTTCATTTTCAATTTGGTTTATGTAGCTGCATGTTTACACTCTTACTCAAATTCTGATTTTGTATAAAGCATGTATTAAGATCACTTAAGTTCAAAGTTTGGAAATCATCACAAGGAGCAAGAGGATAAACCTTGTCTTCAACTCTACATCCACACTTGATCTTTAAAAGTATTCTTAAACTTTTGCTTTAATAGTAGATTAGGATTTCCATTGCATTAGACCACTTTAGGAGACCAACAAAACAAAACCCCAAAACAAGATAAAACTGAAAACAATGAGGTAAGAAAAGGGTTGTCTAGCACATACAGTGCACTACACTTCATCAGTTTACAACTCTCGGATTGATAAATTATGTAGCAATTTAGGGCACACTAAATTGACTAAACATTTTGGCGTCGTTGTCGGGAAAGTGTAACTAGGTAGCTTATCGCTTACATTAAAAAAAAAAGGAAAATTAATAATTTATTGAAGTATGCTCTCCTCGTGTGCTCTCCTCTTGCACCTAGTGTGATCTAGAGGATCATAAAAAAGAATTATTAGTCCAATATTTTGTTGAGTATGCTCTCTTCTTACACCTAGTGTGATCTGGAAGATCAGAAAAAGGATTATTAGCCCAATTAAAATCATCAAAAAAAAGAAAATGACATGCATAGAGAAAGAGATTCTAGGGGAAGGTTTATAGCTAAGGGAAAAAGTTTGATTTTTACAACTCCAACTATTTCAAGGAATAGACAAGATACACCTCCATCCCAGACTCATACTCCCAGCCTTAGGATTCTTGGAATTCAAGGGGCAACAACTGAATTAGAAGATTCTCCCACTCCATCTACTAAATCTGACCTAGGAGGAGAACCCTTCTTCACCTCCATAGGGCAACCTATTTCAGTGGAAGAAGTAGAATTACTAGAGAAGAAGAGGAGGTAGAAACTTTCTCTCATCAACCATTAGCAGAAGAGCCAAAAGATTCTGAGGAAACTATCAAGGCAGAAGAAGAGCAAGATGGATAATTTTCACTATTTGGAGGAAGGGGTAGAGGCAGAGGTAGAGGAAATAATGGAGGTGGTAGAAGTAACAATGGACGAGGTAGAGGTAACAATGCAGGAAATAGGGAAGGAGATAACTCATTTGGATTCCCTATAGTAGATGAGGAAACCCATACAACAATGAAAAACATTTCACCATTTCTCCTCCCAAACTTTTATGGATTGCGAAGTGAGGATCCTAAAACATTTTTGTTTGAGTTTGAAGTCTTATGTTGAACCTATGACTAACTAGAAGACTCTCAAAACTCAAATTGTTCCCTTCAACATTGAAAGGGGCTCCTCTGAAATAGTTTATGGGATTAGTCACTCAATCTATTAGGACCTGAAATGATATGAAGAAAGCATTTTTGGATAGATGCCTGGATTATTGTATGACTACCAATCATAATGATGAGGTATTCAAAATGATGCAAAAAGAAGATGAGAACTTAGAAGATTTGCTTGAGAGGTTTTAATACAACTTAAAGAGAGCAAAAATGAACAATTTAGATGAGGAAATGTTGAAAGCCCTTTTATTGAAATCCATTAGAGATGAATGGATAAATATTTTAAACATGATGGAGATGGGAGACATATCTCAACTTCCACTAAGTGACATAGCAAAACTATGTGTCCATATTTCAAGGGGAAAATATAAAAATGGAAAAGGGCCTAGAGATCCTTCTCTTATTAGAGCCAACAAATCTGCAACTGGGACAATAAGTAGGGTCGAAATTGGCAATATGCTTGATGAGTTCAAAACTAACATTCTAGGGAGCCTTAATGAACAACTAGACATCCTCAACATTCAAAAAAAGTAGAGACAAAAGCTGATGCCTTAGCCATGTTTTTTACAAAATATAGAAAGAAACATGCTCTAAGAGAATGTCCCTTAGATGCAAAAGTTGTAGAAACATGTATAATTTGCTCAGAAAATCATGAGACCAAGGATTATCCTTCAATCCCAGGTCTTAAAGCTGTCTTTCAGGAGGACCCAAACTCTGTAGAATCTCTTTGCTTTGTTTCAAGAAGACCTTGGCAAGGGCAACAAAATCAAGGATTTAACAATCCAATGAATTTTCAGCCCCCACCAAATTGGACTTCTTGGCAAAAACCTTGGCCTCAACCTCAAAATTAGTATCAATCTCAATCATGGGCACAAGGGGTACACAATCCTTATGGTAGATTTGCTCAATATTATCAATTTCCTCCATCTTATCAGGGCTATCCTCCCCCACAAAATCAACAAAAAAATACACAGCTTCCAAATCAAATCCCTCAACTTTCATTACAATTTCCACAACAACAACCTCCTTAACAAAATTAAAATCCTCAACTCTTGCTTCCATTTCAACAAAAGAAAAATCAACTACCAGCCCAACCATTACCAAATCCCAATAGAAAGAACCCTTAGAATGCTTACATGGTAGAAGGACAACCATTTCCTACTTACATGATTTTTCCTCTAGATCTTAATGATGCTTAACTTAGATCTGGTAGGATTTTAGAAAAGGAAAAAGCTTTATATAGATATTCAAGAGCAATATGCTTCTGAGGAGGATTCTCTGAAAGTCAATAAAAGTTTTGAAGAAGCATCCCTTCAAAACCCAGCGATTCAAAAATAAAAACAAAAAGAGTCAACCCACACAACTCCTATAGTTGAGCAACCTGTATCTACACCCATACCTCCTTTTCCTTAGAGATTACAAATTGACAAGGGGTGGAAAAACAAATCTTGTTGCCTGATTATGATTTCCTAGATGAATTAAAGAATCTCTGTTTCAAGATTCCCTTGCTACAAGCCATTAGAGAAATTCCTATTCTAGCAAAAACAATAAAGGAGTTGAGTATCAAAAGACCAGGTAGGAAACCAAGAGACACAAAAAGAATTCACCTGGTAGGAAAAATAGCAGATATCATGATGGGAAAGATTACCATGTAGAAATATGTGGACCCGGGTAGTCCAATTTTCAAGACACACATAAATGGAATAGAAATTCCAAATACATTGATTGACTTAGGGGTTGCTATAAACAATATAAGTAGACAGACTATGGAACAACTTAAACTTCCTAATCTTCTTTTCACACCTACCTTACTGCAACTTGTAGATAGATCAGTAATCAAACTAGATGGTGTACTAGAAGATATTTCGGTCTCCTTGGATTCTTGGGAATATCGAGTGGATTTCATGATTTTGACTCCCACGAACAATCTAGGAGGACACCCACTCATCTTAGGAAGACCTTGGCTAGCCACAGCTGATGCTTTTATTAGTTGTAGATTTGGTGACATGTACATTTCTAATGGTAGTTCAACAAATAAATTTACTTTGTATCCTCTAGGAAAAGCAATTACAGAAGTAGGAGACAATCAATGGGTCAATGATGAAGATGTTATACAACCCGTCTTTACTCTCTTTGAAGTTAGTGAGGATAGTCAAATCCTAAACACATTAGAAATTTTTGAAACATCTTCAGAATATGATCACACACAATTTTCGTTAGATTCTGATAATGAATACCTGTCATCAAGAAAAATGTCTCTCTACTCTATGGAAGAGTTTGGCAGTTCTACAGTTGAAAATTTTCCAAGTAAAAACATTGAATATCAACAAAAACTTGGAAAAGTTACAACAAGAAGAGCTAACCAAAATCTTACAAAACATTCTGCTACATTTGTATGGGAGTATACTGATATGAAAGGTATTGACCTTAAGACTTGCATCCATCATATCTATGTTGAGGAAAACAGTATAACAATCAGACAAACTCAGAGAAGGATGAATCCAAATCTTAGGGAGATTGTGACAAAAGAACTCCAAAAATTACTCAATGTGAACTTCATTTACCCAATATTAAATAGCTGATGGGTTACTCCCTCGGTGATAGTGCCCAAAAATAATGGTAAATGGAGGGTGTGCATTAATTATAAGGAATTGAATAAAACAACCTTGAAGGATCACTTTCCTTTACCCTTTATAGATCAAGTATTAGATACATTAGCAGGCAAAAAGTACTTTTCATTTTTGGATGGTTTTAGTGGTTATAATCAAATTCAGGTAGCACCTGAAGATCAGGATAAAACCACATTTACATGTCCATGGGGAACTTTTGCCTATCGAGTGCTTCCTTTTGGATTATGTAATGCACCTGCAACATTCCAAAGAGCAATACTAGGAATTTTTTCAGATCTAATCCATGATTGTGTAGAGGTATATATGGATGATTTTACAGTCTATCGTAATACATTTGAAGAAGCCTTGGAAAATTTGGAAGAAGTCCTTAAAAGATGTAAAGAAACAAACCTTTCATTAAGCCATGAAAAAATGCTTTATGATGTTTACTGAAGGTATTGTTTTGGGTCATCATATTTCAGGGAATCGGATTAAAGTAGACAAATCCAAAGTTGAAGTCATCTCCAAGTTACCTATTCCAAACTGTCAAAAAGATGTTAGAAGTTTTCTAGGATTTACTGGATATTATAGAAGATTTATAGAAAACTTTACCAAAATAGCATCTCCACTCTTCAAAATGCTTACAAAAGACGATGAATTCAAGTGGAGTCCCGATTTCCAATCAGCATTTGAAGCCTTGAAAACAAGAATATCTGAAGCACCTATCTTAAGAGGACCAAATTGGAAACTTCCTTCCATATTTCTACAGATGCTTCAGATACAGCTCTAGGAGATGTACTGGGACAAAAAGACTTGGTTCCTTATGCCATTTACTATACCAGTAAAAATTTGACTCCCACTGAGTTAAATTATACTCTGACTGAAAAAGAGTTCTTAGTTGTTGTTCATGCAATTAATAAGTTCAGACATTATATAACATGCTATGAAACTTTTATTCATACTGATCATTCTGCAATTAGATATTTGATGAATAAACCTATTACTAATGGCAGAGTTACAAGATGGCTCCTACTTTTACAGGAATTCAATATTACTTTGTTAGATAGACCTAGGAAACAAAACACAGTTGCTGATTTCTTGCCTAGGATTCAGAATATCAAAGAAGAATCTCTTGTAGAGGATAAGTTTCCTGATGAATACTTATTTGCAGTAACTACTAAAACTCCTTGGTTTGTAGATATGGCTAACTATTTGGTTATAGGGAAACTACCTCCACATTTATTTCCTAGTGAAAGAAGAAATATTAGTTAGGATAGTTCAAGATATTCATGGATTTCTAATGAATTGTATAAAACAGGGCTAGACTTTGTGATCAAAAGTTGTGTTAGGGAAGATGAAATGCCTGATATTCTCAAAGCATGTCATGATGAACCGTGCGGTGGACACTTTGCTGACAAGAGGAAAACTTGTAGAATTGAGGCTTCTGTGATCCATCAAAGGTATAAGAAGAGCTTCGGCGAAAATCACATATAGAAAGACCTTTGTCGACGCGTTTCGAACCAACTAGTGTGGTTCATCGTCAGGACAACTTATAAAATCCTTTATGTAGGATATTATTGGTTGTCCCTCTTCAAAGATGCAAAACAATATGTCAAAAGGTGTGACACCTACCAAAGGATAGGGAAACCTACCCCCTCAAATGAGATGCCATTACAACCTCAGGTACTCATCGAACCCTTTGAAAAATGGGCTTTAGACTTTATTGGACCTATTAATCCTCCATCCAAGCAGAAAAATTATATACTGGTATGTACTGATTATGTCACTAAATGGGTAGAAGCCAAAGCATTATTTTCTGCTACTGAAAATACAGTAGTTAATTTTATTTATGAGGATATTTTACTCGCTTTGGTGTTCCAAGGGAAATTGTGACAGATCAGGGAAGTCAATTCACATCGAGAATGACAGAGAAGCTTATGGAAGAGTACAAGGTCAAGCATAGGAAATCCACTCCTTATCATCTGCAAGAAAATGGTCAAGTGGAGTCCACAAATAAAGTAACTGAAGGAATCATTACCAAGACTGTGCATCTACATAGAAGAGATTGGGCAGAAAGGCTTCCTGAAGCCTTGTGGGCCTACAGAAATACATGGAGGAACACAACGGGACACACTCCCTATGAACTTCTTTATGGAAAAGAAGTTCTGCTCCCCATTGAGTTCCAAGTTAAAACCGTCAAGATGGCAGTTCAGTTGGGAATGGATCTATCAGAAGCTCAAAAGAATATACTGGAGCAGTTGAATGAACTAGATGAGATTAGACAAGAAGCAGTTCAAAGAAATGATCTAGTTCAACAACAGAGAGCTAAGTGGCATGGAAAATACATCAAGGACAAAAAGCAGACAAGAAGCAGTTCAAAGAAATGATCTAGTTCAACAATAGAGAGCTAAGTGGCATTGCTATTTGATTCAAGGTTCAAATATTTTCAAGGTAAATTTCAAATTCATTGGCTTGGGCCATATGATATTGAAAAAGTTTTTAACAATGGGACAGTAAGAATCAAAACAATTGATGAGCATCAAACTCCTCTCCTTGTGAATGGTAATAGATTGAAGATCTATCATAAGCCACTCTCAAAGGAGGAGTTTATCAAAATCTTTCAAGATAACTCTGCAATGAGGCCGGTGAAGAAGAATCATTCTTCTCCACCAACCTAGTCTTTGTTTTTTTTTCATCGTCATCTATAATAATAATAATAATAATGTATAAGCCTGAAAACCAAGCAATAATTGGAAATCTTATACAAAAAATACAGAGCGAGAATCAGAAGATTCTGATGCCCTATATTTTCCAAAAAAAAAAAATATTTTATTTCACTCATAGTTTGTTTCATTCCATTTTATTTCATTTCATTCCATCTCACCACCACATTCCATCAATAAAATTCCTTTCTGTTTCTCTCCATATTCACCTTTCCACGTATCATCCATACAGTCATTTTTCATCTCCATTCATTCGCCAAGTCATAAGTTATTCACAATGTCATGTTCCACGGCTGAATTCTGATTTCGCAACTGATTGCTGATTCCGCAGCTAATCTTATTACTCTGCAGTGACAGTCAAGTCATTAGCCAAATAATAATAAAAGCAAGGTGCAAGTATGGAAGGAGAAGATCTTTGAAGACATCAACACCTGAAAAGCACCTACAGAGGTAGCCAATTAAAAGTTAGCAAAACGAAAGAGGTATGGTTCCAAGGTATGGACAAAACCATTTTCAATAGCATTAATTTGTATAGTTTGTAAATCACAGCTCCATAACGTGTAATTATTTGACTTGATGGTTGCCTTAACTCCACCATATCCTCCACATCAATCCTAACGATCTCATAATCCTTTTCTGAGTTTAACTCGTACTTAGTTGTACATCCTCATTACATGTGTTAAAATGGCTAATCATGCAGACATGAGATGATTGAATACAACTCCCTTCCACTGATGTTCCACTCCGCAACCTTTTTATGAGCCCACTGACGTTCCACTCTACAGCCTTTTATGAACTCAAACTCCGTTCAATCTTGCAAATTTTCACAAGTGACACTCTGCCTCCACGCTTTCACACAAGGTTTTACAATCCTCGGTTCATTGTTTGTTTACACAAACTTCTACTCCGTAAACCCTCTTTCATTTCATGCTCTGTACTCTTCCCATTTCGTAACCATCGATTTTATCCATGACCCTCTTCTATTTTCCGCTCACATAATTGTTTTTCTCCCATAAAACTGTCATTTACAGAGGTATCTTCACAGTAATAAGGAAGAATGGTTCTTATAGTGAGAACAGAGTCCGACAGAGTTAAATTCATGGAAGGATACCTACAACTTAAGAGTGCATTGAAGAAGGAAATATGGTTGCAGTTCATTAAGAAATTCAAGGGTCATCATAAGGAGGTTACAAAGACGTTTGCAAGATATTTCAATGGTGCAGAAGTTGAAATTGGGGACATTAAATTTACAGTGACAGAATCATCAATTGCAGCAGCCACTAAGCTTTCACAAGAAGGGGAGAGATGGTTTAAGGACAAGGATTTCGATGAAAAGGTATGGAGGGTCATTCTTCATAATCAAGGTATGGACATATCAATCTTTAAACGAGGAATTCCTGTTTCAGCCTTAAAATATTAGCGGACTAGTCTGCTATTGATCATTCATAAATTCATTACATGTGAGGAGAGGTATGGCTCCATGTACATGTATCATATCAGATTATTAATGAATTTCTTGGAGAATGAAACTATCAACCTTCCTTATTTCTTGTTGAATAGTTTGAGAAAAATGTCTACTACTGCACAAAAGAATATAGATGATGTGGAATCTCAACTCTACCATCATGGTCTTATTAAGATCTTGGATGAAAATCATTTGAAAGAGAGGGAAGATACATGGTAAAAATTCCTAGTTAGGAACTTCTTCCAAGATCCTCCTGAAGTTCTTGAGGGGAGTTCAGCAAAGAAAAGTAGGAGGAAGAGAAAAAATTTAACAATCTAAGATACTCCTACTAATGTGACCAAGGAAAATAGTGAAGAAGAATTGTCTTCTGAAACATTGACTGAAATTAGGAAACAAGAAAAAACAAAAAGGAAAGAGGAAAATTAAGACATTTACCAGACTCCTGAGCCTTCTTGAGAGGAAGAGCAAGTGCTTTATGAAAGATTATTTTATCTTAAAGAACAATCAACTAAAGAAAAACAAAAAGGAAAGGGGAAACAGATCATAGAAAAGAGAGACATAAGCTCAGAAGGTCTAAGAAGAAGCTCTAGATTAGAGGGCAAGTTGAAGAAAATGCAAATCAAAGGAGCTCAATTCATAGACCTGGGAGGTGAAACTCCATATCAGTCACCAGAAAACACTCCACCTAATCAAAGTCCATAATATTCTCCTTCTCCTCAGTTATATTTTGAAACTAGTCCAAGGAAGACAACTCCAGAAATTGATCAAACTCAGCAGCAAATGTACATTGATTTCATTAAATCATTGGAACAACAGAAAACTACAGCAGAGCAAGGAACTTCATCTAATCATCCAGATACAACTCAGGAAACTTTGATTCAATCATTGAAGCAAGAAATTTATGAGCTGGAAGTCCTAAATAAACATATCTAAAAGGAGAATGAAACATTAAAAGACCAAAACAAATTGGATAAAATTATCCATGACAATACCATGCTGCATTTAGGATTATGACATAAGAAAAATAGAAAATTGAAGAAGAAGAATAGGAGGTTGAGTAGAGCCCTCATCAATCTCAAGTACAGATGTCTTATGATGAAGCCTAGAATGACAGTGACAACAAGAAAGAAGAATACGAGTTGGATTTCTTAGCAGAAGTTTCAAAGCAGATGAATTGAAGGGAGAATAGTTACAATTTTGATTGCATGAGGACATGCAACATCTTCACAGTGGGGGTATGTTGAGCCCCAAAACTACCTTTCTTCCAAGAATTTTATTAAACCCTTTCTCTTCTATTTTCCCATGTCAGTGCATCTTAAGCTATCAAAAATTGTCACATGTTGATTTCATGAGTGTATTTGAGTGATTTTCAAATTATATGATTGTGTGTGGTATTTGATCTAGGTTTTTTTTTATCAGCTATGGAATGTAGCCACTTTCTGCAACTAACTGGCAATTTCATAGCCATTTTCATTGTTCTACAGGTTACAGGTGTCAATAGGAGGAATGAGACACATGGGTAGCTCAGGAATTATCCACACATGGATGAGGTCCTATTTACTTAGCCAAATTCAGAAGGAAAAGTCCCGGTCAAAGGGAGGTCAATGGAGAGTTCTATGCCAACTAGAACTCTCTTCCTACAAGTAAAAGAAGCCTGAAGTTGTTCCTAAACTCGTGGATCCATTTTTTCCACCTGCATGCCATCTCCATAACTCAATCCAACATCCACCTCGCATAGATTTACTACTCATGGCAACCGAGAGGTTGAATCCTCGGATTTTGACCTGTTCATGTGTCTATTGCTAAAGAAGTTCCTCTGAGATACAATTATCCATTTTCTCTATAAATATAAGCATTTGCAACGCAGATAGTTAGTTCTTGATATTGTTGTTTTAGTGTTATTTTGTTGTTCTATGACCAAGAGACATATTACACTGTTTCATAATACAAAACTCTGTTTTTTACATGGTTGTTTAAGCATGGTTTGAAGTAACATCGTGTTAGTTCAAAGTTGTGCAGAGGGCCCTACGTAGTTGAGGTCCCTTTCGAATTATATATTTCTCATGTTTTTCTTATGATCTTAATCATTCTAATCCTGTACTCTTTTTTGCAGCTTGTCACATTTCTTACTAACACTGATAAGTGCACTTTAGAATAGGTCTTTAAGTTTGGTTATGCTCGAGCTTCTTAGTGTAATTTTTGCATCAAGTGGTGATAATGAGACTTGCTTCCTCTACTGAATTTTAGTTTTGAATTTCAGTTGTTTATGCTTTTACTTAGTGAGATTTGTTTACTATTTAAGATAGTTTAGATATTAGTTCTTCATGCTATATGACGATATTTCCGAAGCCTTTAACTTAACCCCGTTTTAGAAGTTAATTGGTGAGATATTGTGATTATAGGTGAAGTAATTGATTTTGCTTTCATTAGTATGCAACTAGATAGTTTAGATGCCAGTTCTTTCATGCTATATGATGATATTTCAGGAGTCTTTAGCTTAACCCCATTTTAGAAGTTAATTGACGAAATATAGTGATTATAGATGAAGTAATTGGCTTTGCTTTCATTAGTGTGAAAATTAGATAATTTAGATGTCATTCTTTTCATGCCATATGATGATATTTCTAGAGCCTTTAGCTTAACCCCGTTTTAGAAGTTAATTAGTGAAATGTTATGATTATGGGTGAAATCATTGACTAGTTTCTAGTTTCTTTACTTTTCGGCTTGAGTTGCAGCAGTTTATTAGATTTCAATTTTGCAATTAGATGGACAGCAGAGATAGTAATCTCATTTTCAGTACTTCATTTTCAATTTGGTTTATGTTGCTGCATGTTTACACTCTTATTCAAGTTCTGATTTTGTATACAACATGTTTTAAGATCACTTAAGTTCAAAGTTTGAAAATTATCACAAGGAGCAAGAGGATAAACCTTGTCTTCAACTCTACATCTACACTTGATCTTTAAAAGTATTCTTAAACTTTTTCTTTAACAACAGATTAGGATTCCCATTACATTAGATCACTTTAGGAGACCAACAAAACAAAACCCTAAAACAAGATAAAACTAAAAACAGTGAGGTAAGAAAACGGTTGTCTAGAACATACAGTGCACTACACTTCATCAATGTACGACTCCCGGATTGATAACTTATGTAGCAATTTAGGGCACACCAAATTAGCTAAATATTTTGGCGCCGTTGCTGGGGAAGTGTAACTAGGTAGCCTATCTCTTACATTCAAAAAAAAAGAAGGAAAACTAATAATTTCTTGAAGTATGCTCTCCTCTTACACCTAGTGTGATCTGGAGGATAAAAAAAAAAGAATTATTAGTCCAATAATTTCTTGAGAATGCTCTCTTCTTGCACCTAGTGTGATCTAGAAGATTAGAAAAAGGATTATTAGCCCAATTAAAATCTACAAAAAAAATAAAATAAAAATAACATTCATAGAGAAAGAGATTCTAGGGGAAGGTTTATAGCTAGGGGAAAAAGTTTGATTTTTACAACTCCAACTACTTCAAGGAATAGAAAAGATACACCTCCATCCCATACTCATACTCGCAGCCTTAGCATTCCTGGAATTCAAGGGGAAACAACTAAATTAGAAGATTCTCCCACTCCATCTACTAAATCTGACCTAGGAGAAGAACCCTTCTTCACCTCCATAGGGGAACCTATTGCAATGGAAGAAGTAGAATTACCTAGAGAATAAGAGGAGGTAGACACTCTCTCTCATCAGCCATTAGTAGAAGAGCTAGAAGATTCTAAGGAAATTATCATGGCAGAAGAAGAGCAAGATGGAGAATCTTCACTATTTGGAGGAAGGGGTAGAGGCAGAGGTAGAGGTAACAATGGAGGAAATAGGGAAGGAGATAACTCATTTGGATTCCCTATAGTAGATGAGGAAACCCATACAACAATGAAAAACATTTCACCATTTGTCCTCCCAAACGTTTGTGGAATGCGAAGTGAGGATCCTGAAACATTTCTATTTGAGTTTGAAGTCTTATGTTAAACCTATGACTATCTAGAAGACCCTCAAAAACTCATTTTGATCCCTTCAACATTGAAATGGGCTGGTTTGAAATGGTTTATGGGATTAGTCACTCAATCTATTAGGACTTGGAATGATATGAGGCAAGCATTTTTGGATAGATACCTAGATTATTGTATGCTTACCAATCATAAGGATGAGGTATTCAAAATGATGCAAAAAGAAGATGAGAACTTAGAATATTTGCTTGAGAGGTTTCAATACAACTTAAAGAGAGTAAAAATGAACAATTTAGATGAGGAAACCTTGAAAGCCCTTTTATTGAAAGCCATTAGAGATGAATGGATAGATATTTTAAACATGATGGGGAAGGGAGACATCTCTCAACTTCCACTAAGTGACATAGCAGAACTATGTGTCCATCTCTCAACGAGAAAATATAAAACCGGAAATGGGCCTAGAGATCCTTCTCTTATTAGAGCAAACAAATATTCAACTGGGATAGTAAGTAGGGAAGAAATTGGAAATATTCTTAATGAGTTCAAAACAGACATTCTAGGGAGCTTTAGTGAATAGTTAGACATCCTCAAAATTCAAAACAAGCAGAAAACAGAAGTTGATGCCTTAGCCATCTTTTGCCCAAAATGTAGAAAGAAACATACTCTAAGAGAATATCCTTTAGATTCAAAAGTTGTACAAACATGTATGATTTGCTCGGAAAATCATGAGAACAAGGATTTTCCTTCAATACCAAGTCTTAAAGCTGTCATTCAGGAGGACCCAAACTCTATAGAAACTCTTTGCTTTGTTTCAAGAAGACCTTGCAAGGGCAACAAAATCAAGGATTTAACAATCCAATGAATTTTCAGCCCCAACCAAATTGGAATTCTTGGCAACAACCTTGGCCTCAACCTCAAAATCAGTATCAACCTCAATCATGGGCACAAGGGGTACAAAATCCTTATGGGAGATTTGCTAAGTACTATCAATTTCCTCCATATTATCAGGGCTATCCTCCCCACAAAACCAACAACAAAATCCACAGCTTCCAAATCAAAGTCCTCAACTTTCATTACCATTTCCACAACGACAACCTCCTCAACAAAATAAAAATCTTCAACTCTTGCTTCCATTTCAACAGAAGCCAAATCAACTACCAACCCAACCATTACCAAATCCCAACAACAAGAACCCTCAGAATGCTTACATGGTAGAAGGACAACCATTTCCTACTTACATGATTGTTCCTCTAGATCTTAATGATGCTCAACTTAGATCTGGTAGGGTTTTAGAAAAGGAAAAACCTTCTAGAGATATTCAAGAGCAATATGCTTCTGAGGGGGATTCTCTAAAAGTCAATAAAAGTTTTGAAGAAGAATCCCTTCAAAACCCAACCATTCAAAAAGAAAAACAAAAAGATTCAACCCACAGAACTCCTATAGTTGAGCAACCTGTATCTACGTCCACACCTCCTTCTCCTGAGAGATTACAAATTGACAGGGGGGTGGAAAAACAAATTGTGTTGCCTGACTATGATTTCTTAGATGAATTAAAGAATGTTCGTATCAAGATTCCCTTGCTACAAGCCATAGAAATTCCTATTCTAGCAAAAATAATAAAGGAGTTGAGTATCAAAAGACTAGGTAGGAAACCAAGAGACACAAAAAAGTAGGAAAAATAACAGATATCATGATGGGAAAGATTACCATGCAGAAGTATGTGGACCCAGGTAGTCCAATTTTCAAGGCACACATAAATGGAATAGAAATTCCAAATACATTGATTGACTTAGGGGTTGCTATAAACATTATGAGTAGACATATTATGGAACAACTTAAACTTCCTAATATTCTTTTCACACCTACCTTACTACAACTTGTAGATAGATCAGTAATCAAACCAGATGGTGTACTAGAAGATATTTCGGTCTCCTTGGATTCTTGGGAATATCCAGTGGATTTCATGATTTTGACTCCCAAGAAAAATCTACGATGACACCCACTCATCTTAGAAAGACCTTGTCTAGCCACAGTTGATGCTTTTATTAGTTGTAGATCTGGTGACATGTACATTTCTGATGGTAGTTCAACAAAGAAATTTACTTTGTATCCTCCAGTAAAATCAATTACAGAAGTAGGAGACAATGAATGGGTCAATGATGAAGATGATATACAACCTGTCTTTACTCTCTCTAAAGTTAGTGAGGATAGTCAAATCCTGAACACATTAGAAATTTTTGAAACATCTTCAAAATATGATCACACACAATTTCAGTTAGATTTTGATATTGAATACTTGTCATCAAGGCAAATTTCTCTCTACTCTATGGAAGAGTTTGGTAGTTCTGCAGTTGAAATATTTCCAGGTAAAACATTGAATATCAACAAAAACTTGGAAAAGTTACAACAAGAAGAGCTAACCAAAATCTTACAAAAACATTATGTTGCATTTACATGGATTATACTAATATGAAAGGTATTGACCCTAAGAGTTGCATCCATCATATCTATATTGAGGAAAACAATAGACCAATCAGAAAACCTTAGAGAAGGATGAATCCAAATCTTAGGGAGATTATGAAAGAAGAGCTCCAAAAATTACTCAATGTGAAATTCATTTACCCAATATCACATAGCCAATGGGTTTCTCCCTTGGTGATAGTGCCCAAAAATTATGGTAAATGGAGGGCGTGCATTGATTATAGGGAATTGAATAAAGCAACCTTGAAGGATCACTTTTCTTTGCCCTTTATAGATCAAGTATTAGATACATTAGAAGGCAAAAATTACTTTTCATTTTTGGATGGTTTTAGTGGTTATAATCAAATTCAGGTAGCACTTGAAGATCAGGATAAAACCACATTTACTTGTCCATGAAGAACTTTTGCCTACCGATTGCTTCCTTTTGCATTATGTAATGCACTTGCAACATTCCAAAGAGCAGTACTAGGAATTTTTTCTGATCTAATCCATGATTGTGTAGAGGTATATATAGATGATTTTACAGTCTATGGTAATACATTTGAAGAAGCCTTGGAAAAATTCGAAAAAGTCCTTAAAAGATGTAAAGAAACAAACCTTTCATTAAGCCATGAAAAATGCTTTATGATGTTTACTGAAGGTATTGTTTTGGGTCATCATATTTCAAGGAATGGGATTAAAGTAGACAAATCCAAAATTGAAGTCATCTCCAAGTTACCTATTCCAAATTGTCAAAAAGATGTTAGAATTTTTCTAGGATTTACTAGATATTATAGAAGATTTATTGAAAACTTTACCAAAATAGCATCTCCACTCTTTAAAATGCTTACAAAAGACTGTGAATTCAAGTGGAGTCCTGATTGCCAATCAACATTTGAAGCCTTGAAAACAAGAATATCTGAAGCACCTGTCTTAAGAGGACCAAATTGGAAATTTCCTTTCCATATTTCTACAGATGCTTCAGATACAACTCTAGGAGATGTACTGGGACAAAAAGACTTGGTTCCTTATGCCATTTACTACACCAGTAAAAAATTGATTCCCACTTAGTTAAATTATACTGTGACTGAAAAAGAGTTCTTAGTTGTTGTTCATGCAATTAATAAGTTCAGACATTATATAACAGACTATGAAACTTTTATCCATACTAATCATTCTGCAATTAAATATTTGATGAACAAACCTATTACTAATGGCAGAGTTACAAGATGGCTCCTACTTTTACAGGAATTCAATATTATTGTGTTAGATAGACCTAGGAAACAAAACACAGTTGTTGATTTCTTGTCTAGGATTCAAAATATCAAAGAAGACTCTCTTGTAGAGGATAAGTTTCCTGATGAATACTTATTTGCAATAACTACTAAAACTCCTTGGTTTGCAGATATGGCTAACTATTTGTTACAGCAAAACTACCTCCACATTTATTTCCTAGTGAAAAAAGAAAGATTATTCAGGGTAATTCAAGATATTCATGGATTTCTAATGAATTGTATAAAACAAGGCCAGACTTTGTGATCAGAAGATGTGTCAGGGAAGATGAAATGCCTCATATTCTCAAAGCATGTCATGATGAACTGTGCGGTGGACACTTTGCTGACAAGAGTATAGCTTATAAAATCCTTTCTTTAGGATATTATTGGTCGTCCCTCTTCAAATATGCAAAACAATATGTCAAATGGTGTGACAGCTGCCAAAGGGTAGGGAAACCTACCCCCTCAAATGAGATGCCATTACAACCTTAGGTACTCATCGAACCCTTTAAAAAATGGGCTTTAGACTTTATTGGACCTATTAATCCTCCATCCAAATAAAAAAAGTATATATTGGCATGTACTGATTATGTCACTAAATGGGTAGAAGCCAAAGCATTATTTTCTGCTACTGAAAATACAGTAGTTAATTTTATTTATGAGGATATTTTTACTCGCTTTGGTGTTCAAAGGGAAATTGTGACAAATCAAGGAAGTCAATTCACATCCAAAATGATGGAGAAGCTTATGGAAGAGTACAAGGTCAAGCATAGGAAATCCACTCCTTATCATTCGCAAGAAAATGGCCAAGTGGAGTCCACAAATAAAGTAATTGAAGGAATCATTACCAAGACTATGCATCTACATAGAAGAGATTGAGCAGAAAGGCTTCCTGAAGCCTTATGGGCCTACAAAACTACATGGAGGAACACAACGAGACACACTCCCTATGAACTTGTTTATGGGAAGGAAGTTCTGCTCCCCATGGAGTTCCAAGCTAATACCTTCAAGATGGCAGTTTAGTTGGGAATGGATCTATCAGAAGCTCAAAATCATAGACTGGAGTACTTGAATGAACTAGATGAGATCATACAAGAAGCAGTTGAAAGAACTGATCTAGTTCAGCAGCAGAGAGCTAAGTGGCATGAAGGACAAAAAGTTTCAAGAAAGAGATTGGGAATTGCTATTTGATTCAAGTTCAAGGATTTTCAAGGTAAATTTTAGACTCATTGGCTTGGCCCATATGAGATTGAATTTTTTTTTAGCAATGGAGCAGTAAGAATAAAACAAACTGATGAGCATCAAACTCCTCTCCTTGTGAATGGTCATAGATTGAAGATCTATCATAAGCCACTCTCAAAGGAGGAGTTTATCAAAATCTTTCAAGATAATTCTGCAATGAGGCTAGTGAAAAGAATCATTCTTTCTCCGCGAGCCCTCAGTCTTTTTTTTTCATCATCCATCTAAAAATAAAAAAAAAAATAAAAATAAAATAAAATAATAAAATAATTAAATAAATAAATAAGTAAAAATAATGTATAAAGCTTAAAACAATCACTGAATTGGCATCTTATACACAAAAAAAATATAGGGCGAAAATCAGAAGATTCTTTTATGATGCCCTATATTTTCCAAAAAAAAAATTAAAAAAAAAAAAATATATATATATATATATATATATATATATATATTATTAATATATATATATAATCTATATTATAAATATAATATAATATAAGATATATATATATATATATATATATATAATATATAATATATATATAATTATTTCTTGCATCATGTTTCTTTCATTCCATTGCATTCTATCTCACCACCACATCCATCAAAAAATTTATTCTCGTTCTCCATATTCACTTCCCATCGTATCCATCCCATATAGTCATTTTCATCTCCATTCATTCGCAAAGTCATATGTTATTCACAATGTCATTTTCCACAGCTGAATTTTGGTTCGGCAGCTGAACTTTGATTCTGTAGTTGATTGCTGATTCCGCAGCTAATCCTATTACTCTGTAGTGACAGTCAAGTGATTAGCCAAATAATAATAAAAGAAAGATGCAGGTATGGAAGGAGAAGATATTTGAATACATCAACACTTGAAAAGCACCTACAGAGCCAATTAAAGGTTAGCAAAACGAAAGAGGTATGATTCCAAGGTATGGACAAAACCATTTTCAAATAGCATTTCAAATGCATAATTTGTATAGTTTGTAAATCACGGCTCCATAACGTGTAATGATTTGACTTGATGGCTGCCTTAAGTCCACCATATCCTCCACATCAATCCTAATGGTCTCATAATATTTTTCCAAGTTTAACTCGTACTTAGTTGTACATCCGCATTACATGTGTTAAAATAGTTAATCATGCAGAAATGAGCTGATTGAAAA
>APFE031536879.1:250-30167 GCA_000404065.3 Pinus taeda | reverse complement strand
ACCAATAAAGTTTCTTCAAGTTTTCTTCCCAATTTTCCCCAGTCATTGTTGACCAGTACCTCTTTATTTTTGTCAAGCTTGAGGAGGATAACATATGATTGTTCTATAATTCGCCCTTCGAGTGAACCTATCGCTATGTTTTAACGAGCCTAGCGACAGTGAAACTCATTCTCGCCCATTTGGACAAGTTTGTTGCTATTTGGTTTTAACGAGTTTAATGACAAAGATAACTCGATCCTTTTCAATTTTAGAGAGTCTGAAAGGGATGGAAATGAAACTCCAATGATTATTTTTCATCATATAATCCCTTAAGTTTGAAAAAGTTTAAAATAATATTAAAGGGATGAATTTTCGATAGTTTTAACGAGCCGAACAAGACAAGCTCTCGATCTTTTTGTGTAATAATCCCTCAGGTCCAAAAAGATTAAAATCTAGAGGAGGGATAGCACTTCCGATAAATTTAATGAGCCGGGGAGGCTAATCACTCAACAATATTTTCATATTTCATGAGTCAGTTGCAAAGAGCTTAAAGGAGACTTGTTTTTCAAGGAACAAGTGATGATTTCGGGTAGCAGCTGATTCCAGGTAAGGTTTGGAATTTTCCAATCATGGCAGTGTCACAAGGATGGCTCGCGCTCATTAGGTGGACGAACTGGAGATCGATGAGACATTCCTTGCGTGAAAAGACCATTTAGGGATGGCATTTGACTATTTTCTATGTGTGAACCGAGGAATGACAGTTGGTCTACGAGCTTGACCACTATACCTTCATGAGAAAAACACATTACTCTAAAGAGTGAGGAGACAACGGCTCCCATGCAATAAATATAGTCACACCCAAGGAGTAGATATTAATCTAAGGATCCTTGGACCACCATCACATTCATGTGAATAGTTTTCCTTCTCAAAGTAATGGGCACATTGGGAAGGATCCCTAATGGTCGACTGGTTCCTTTGTCAAAGCCTGTTAGATTTCTCATTTCAGGAAGAAGTGATGGCGAACCAAGCACTTCCAAGCAGTTGAGGAAAGGATACTCACAGAAGACCCTTCATCTATGATGGTACCAGCCATGACCATTCTATAAGCTTGTACAATGATTCAGAATGGTACAGTGGTTGCTAAACGGGGTCTGCCTAGTAGATTACAATCAAAGGAAACAACTAGGTTGCTTGGAGGTGGGACTAAATAGACGGCTAGATACGACTCTGACGAACTTCCTTCCTACGATAAAGGAATAGGTAGACTGCCCCCAAGTTTGTCGGAGTCTGTGTTTATGAAAAGAATTTGAACAGTGTTGGTCTCATTCTCTTCAGTGACGGTATCATTTGGAGATGAACCTTCTGAAGGCAAGACCGGGTCGACTGCCACCTCGCCCTTTTGAATTTCGTCTGGTTTGGATTCAGAGGGTTCATTTTTAATGATAGACGTTTCGGCTGACCACAATGGCATGCTAGCCAGATTTTCAACCAGTGATGGACTTGGCAAGAGTTTCTTATATCCAGGAGGGAGCCGTAGCGGTGAAGCAGGAAGGTCATCCAAAACTCTTTTAGCTTCATCTAGGAAGGGATAATGGTGGACGACATGATCACCTTCACACATTTTACAAGGAAATTTGTGATTCCTTTTCTGTCCAGATACTTCACTTTCACTGGTTGACGGTGTACTTTCAATATGATCATCAGATGTTGACAACACTGGATTGTGCAAACGAGGAGACCAGTCCCTTAGGATCCAAGGGATGCAAGGAAAATCTCGATAATAGTGATCTCCTTTTCAAATGACACATGGAGATTTAGGTTTAGACGGTGCGGTGTGAAAATTTTTGCTAGATGACGCATGGTTTCCCCCTTTCACTTTTGGCTCCTTCTTCTTCTTTTCTTTTTTCTCTTTCTACTTCTTCTTCTTCTCAATTACTTGATCCTTAGCTTTACCAGCTTCATCAAGCGAAGAGGAAGGAGGAGAGGGAGAAATAGATGAATTAGAAGGTCGGGGGGTAACTCTAGTATCATCTAGTTGCTGACTTGACTGTTCAGGAATTACGATATTCTGAACGATAGAGGTAGAGTAGAGCCACACGGGCAAGCCAATCGTCAACCCTGGAAGTGACAATGTGGCCATATGGGGTGCACCAACATCTCCCCAAGAGGAGAAAGAAATAGGATTTTCTCCAAGGGGGAACCCTTGGTTGGTAGACTCCATTTTCCTCAACCTAAAGACCAACAAGGGAACTTGTGATGTTATTCCGATTAAAATAAATTTTAAATGCTTTGACACAACTTGTTTTTTCAATTTTTAAGATTCGAGAAAAAACAAAAGATGACTCTAGTCACCTTCGATTTTTAATGAGCCTGAAGTGACAAGTGCTTAGATGGACCTTTTCCTTTAAGGAGTCTGAAAAGGAATGAAAGAGACTTCTCTGGAAATCTAGGCAAAGGGATTACCAAACCAATCGTAAAACTGCAGAATACTTTTTACGGTACGGCAGTCAATCTTCACGAATGTTGTGTTCAGTGCATTACGATCGATAGGGTGACAGACACGGCTTCCTAAGGATAAAGGATTAGCCTATTGTGGTCTCCCAATATATACTCGATGGTACATGGGAGCACAAGTCTATACTGGCACTTGTCATCTTAAAGTGGAGGAATCACCCAACCAACAATGAAAACAACAGTTACCAGGTTTTATGACGTCGGAATAAGTCTCTAGCCTAGACTTCTAGATGTTGTGAATTAGGTTCCAAAGCATTTTTAGATTCATTAAATTTATTTTATAGTTGATCTTGTTTAAAAATTTTCCTTTCAGGTTCACCACGTGATGTGTATACAATTCTTAAAATGCAGTCTAAGATGACAAACAACTGTTTAATCTTCTTTTGGCAATGAAAATCCTAGCTACTAAGGAAAGAGAACTAAGGGTCTTTCAACAAAGAGCACAGAGCACACACTAAATGCACTGTCCTAAATCAAACCAAGCAGTCTAAATGCAAATGCACATGCATGTATTAGTTTTTCATCCTTCTTAATGTATGAATGACAAGAAGAATGCTAAGTGCAAATCTGAATTATTTTCCAAAGAGACAATACTAACAAATTTCTTTTCAAAATGAAGTGAAGATAAGGACGACACTTTGCGATTTCAAAATGAAAACTATTTTCGACACTTGAAAAACTAATAATTCAAATTACATACAAGAGTAATAGTATAATCGACTATCAAGAACAATGGGATTCTCTTCTATGACCGAAAACGACACTTACGACACTTTCAGATCAAGAAACGATAGTCTGATTATGCTACTTCTTTGTAAAAGAGAACTGAAAATGGTGCACAATACATAAAAACACTTACTGTTATTTGCACAATGGAGGCGAAATGATGGAATAGAAGAAGGTTTCCACAGAGATATACTGACCACAGACAGCAAAACTCCTGAATAGATCTGAAAAGAGTGAAGAAAAACCAAAGTCTGAAGGTAAAATCAACCTTCTCTAACCATCGCAACAGTCACATAGGGAATCCAGTATGCATCTCACCTACTGCACACGGGAAGTGTGATGCATACAGACTGCCTTGAAGAGAGGGTGTGATGGTACCAGTGTGAGACTTTTATCCAGTCTTTGATCACAATTTGCAGTTCAATTCAAGGATTTAGGCCAAGTAAGTGATGTTCAGTAAATATAAATCATAGGGGTTGATCTAAGGAGGTTACTAGAGCCACCACTAGGGTAATTAGAGTATTTGCAAATCAATTTTTCAATTTATAAACAAAACCCAGAGATAGACTGAAGCGGCATTGATCTACTTTGCACTTGCATAGCAAATACAGTTCGAAGGCTAGCTGGCTTGACTTCAGGCTCCATTTGTAAGTTTATAAAACAAACAAAAATAGACCATCAAATAATCTATTCGCTCCCTAGCGGAGTCACCATTTCGTTACTGGGAATAGTTTCCACTTAGAGCTGCTATTCCCACTAAGACTAGTAGCTATCTTAGAAACAAATAAGTTAAAACTACTTTCGCTTTCCTTTATGAAAAATAGACAAGAGGGGAAAAAGGACACCAACCTTTGTCTTGCGCTTGGTTCCTTGCATGGTTCCTCTCCTTCTCGATAGATCTTTGCCACTCCTTCTTTGTCTACACAGCTTCAGAGAGCACCTTTGGAATCAAAGTAGCAGAATACTATCAAAGAACAAAGATCTATAGTCATAAACAACACAGGACCAGATATGTACTGACCACACAATTGCATATATAATCAAACATACAAGAATGTGGAGGAAAACTTGAATAGCTTTATTAATATCAAGAATAGCAAGAGGATTACAACCAATTGATTTGACCCAGCATCATCCTCCAGCAAGAAAGCCCTTCTTCACCTCAAGTAAAGCTTAGATCACCCAACACTATGATGTTACACCAGAAAATGAACAACACTTCTCTACAAGATACAAGATTCCAGCCTCTGGATCTCTGTGATGAGGGATCCATATATAGATGATTGTAGGGGGGTGAGTCAGCTTCTGGGATTTTGATTAGTGTCCTCTCTCTAATAGTTCTTGATTCCACTTGGATATTGATGATCTCCTACTCATCCCTAGGTGAAATCAGAGAGGCAAGTGTGAGAGGGGAAGTTTCTGGAAGTTTCTATGATCCTCCACCTCGCAAACTACCTCTACCATTTGTCCATTCTCGCCCATCGCACCCCATAGAGGGGTCATCTAGTATGCATCGCACCTTTTACACTAGGAAGGTAGTATGCATCACACCCTATGCACTGGGCATTCTGTATGGTCTAGTTTTGACCAGTTCTGAGCAGTTTTCTGTGGAGAACTTCTAGGAGATGATGTAATCATATGACCTTGTTCCTTTAGGTAGTGAAGCAACACTTTTAGGGACTTAGGAGCCCTCAGTTTATGGACATTTATGATTGGGGTTGCAGTTCCCAAAAATGTCTATAACAGTCGTAGCGTAGGAAGAGGCTCTGCAAGTGAGTGCGCAGAGGCCTAGTAGTCCACAGCTGAGTGCGCAGACCCCTGCAGCTAAGTACGTAGGGCGAATCGACTCTCTAAATAGTGGAAGTATTAATAAAGAGAAGTTTCTATCAATTCTGTGTCTTTATTTCCTATTTTATTCATCTGTTATATTGGGTATGAATTTCACTTTTAATGCTTATATGATGCGCAAAGGTGTATAATTGTATTGGCTAAGTGAACGCAATATAGAATATATGTTTACGTGAAGATAATCAAGACCTGTTAATAAGATAAGTAAGATACTTGGAGTAGTTTAGGAGATATAGTAGTTCACTACCTTAACAGTGTGAAAGGACTTCAGCCCCTGGTGAGGGCTACGTGAAATTCGATTATAACAAATTGCAAAAGTATTGAAGGGTAGAACAGTGCGTGAAGCACCCTAAACGAAGGCAGGTTTATTTGGACTAAACCAACATCACATCAATCTCAAGGGTGTGGAAACTTGGTTCCCGAATCCCCCCATACTGCTTTAGGTGAGACTTCAATTCGCACTCCACGAGCTAATGCTGAAAGGGCCAATAGTGTAGGGATTTGTTTGGCTAAATAACTCTGAACCTGGGTCAGGCCCCCATAAGTCAACAATTTTGATTCCCTGTAATCACATGATTGTGTATCGACGTTGATATGCGAGCTCATCATGAAGACATTTAACGAATTATCCCCTTCTTGGTTACCCCCTATGGGGGTACCAGTATTTTGGGTTTGTGCTAACAAGTAATTATTGTCCTTGGGGAAAAGGGTTAGTGAGGATAGCCTGGGAGCTAAAGGACCCCTGCTACACTAACAAGCACTGAGCATCTTGGATCTTAGGGTAGAGATGAGTCATATGATCCCAATTGCATAACTTGCGTGGAAATTTTACCTTTTTCTTGGAATCTTTCTTACCCCCCTCTACGTCATTGTCAGGTTTGCTTGCATTGCCCTTCCCATCCTGGCCCTTTTTCCTACCTTGTCCTTTATTATTCCCATCGGATTTTTGGTTTCCTTTGTGGTCGAAAGTTTGGAAGGCATTTATAGATGTCAGTTGGCAAGGTGTAGATATAGATGGAAATGCCTACATAGAAGAAGCAATTTGTAAAGACAATTGTTGCAATTGATTTATCAGGTTAACCATGTTGGCATCAATTGATCCGACTAGCCCGTCGGCGTGGGGACTGGGCTTCGGTTTGGCTATATCAACCTTGGATCTAGGAGTGTCAGGTAGAATTTTTTTAAGAACCTAAGACTGAGAATAGATCAATTCTAACTGTTGGGCCCTAAAAATAGTCTGGTCTTCAGTAAAAACACCGAAGAGGGACACGTCCTTAGAGATCTCAGGTTGTAATGATTTAAGAAACCATTCAAGAAGGAATTCTTTTGGAATATCGACTTTAATGAACCTCTTCCTTCTCCTCCATTCATGGATATGATCTAAAATGTGAGTTTCCTGGTCTTGTTGGAAATTAGCCAGAAGCTCAATTCCAGCATCATATCAGACACACAATTAAAATTGGTTCAAAAATATAGTATCCAAATCTCTGAAAGAAGTGAAGGTTCCCCCTAGCAATTCTATGTACCATTTAGCTGCATTCCTAGTTAGGGTACGTTGAAATAATCTCAAATTGATTGAATCATCTATCAGGGAGTTGGACGAACACCATAAATGGAAAGTGGTTACATGGTCACTGAATCTTCACCAGTATTCCCCTTGAATTTTGGTATATCTGAGGGAAGCTTGGTTGGGACCATAGGCCAAACCGGTTTATACCTAATCAGATCATTAGTTAATTTAGATAGATCTGGGAAGTTTAACATTGCTAGAAAAGGGAGACGTGATGGACTGTGAGGATTCCACCCGGTGTGGGTGGAACTCCCAGTGTTCTTATAAGAATGGCCTAGATTTGTGAAGGCACTAGGTTGCATGAAGTAACTCGTAGACCCAACTGAACTGTAAGGAGCCCCTTATGGTCTAGAAAAATTCGAAGTTCGACCAACTCTTACCGAAAAACCTCCATAACTATTAATTTTTCCCCCTAAAGAAGTGTTAAAAGGAGTAAAGAGCCCCTGATAAGGGTTCCATGCGTTAGCATAGGGAGAAAAATTATGGAAATAACTGACAGAAAAATACATCATATTCCCTTGTTGATCGAAATAAAATTGATTCCTGACACCTAACCCACTAACTGCAGGGTTTTTCCAACTTTGAAATGGATTATAACTTTGACCTGTAGAGTAAAAAGGTATCGATCGCAAAGTGGATTAGAATGTGGTATATGACCACCCCTAAATGGGAAAACTTGGGAAGAAGTTGATCCACTTGCCATGGATGTGGAGGCAGCTGATGGAATACTTAAAGGAACTGAAGGAATCACGCTAGTTGGTATTCCAAAAGGGAAAAATCCATTGCCAGAGGCAACAACTTAACAACTTCCACTCCAAGATGGAGTGGAAGTAGAACCAAATATAGCAGTGCTAGGAGTAATAGAAGGTATAGAAATAGTTCCTCCTCCTTGTATGGATGCAGGAGTTTGCATACTCGTAGCACTTGTTGTGGATACCATGCTTCCAGCAGTGGTCATCGAAGGAAAAGATCGATATAGACCTGGGCTTGAAGGCCTGTTGGTCCGATTCCCAACGTATAATAAAATGTCTAGATAATTAGGAGGAAGAGGATAATTAAGAGCTGTAATAGGCTCAGAAAGCTCTTCAACCTCAATATTGTCTTTCGACTAGAAGAGGACTCAAGAAATAACTAGATTGTTCCTCTTTGACTCTCTACTTATACCAGGTCTATCTTGTGAATCAATCTCCAACCAGAAGATCAATCTCTGATGCACCTTTTACCACCGGTTGAAAACCACTGGCAGTATTTCTCCTATGCCTTCAAGGAGAAGGCTCAAGACTCATAGGTGATAGCCCATGAAGTTTCCTGGACTGACGAGTTGGTCGATCAACCACTTTGAATTATTTTAAGGAGATTTACTTAAAGACTCAAAAAAAAAAATTTGTAAAGCTAAGCCAACTAGGAGCAAAGAGATCTCTCTAAAAAGTCCCTAAAGGTACAAGCAACCAAATAGCTTTCAAGTATTTCCACTTTGGGTGATTAGGACTAGACACTAAAATACAAGGAAGTCAAAATCAAAGGCCTTCTGAAACTAGTCTAGGGTAATTATGCCCCAGGCCTACTAGCAAAGGTATCAGAAGAAGTTACACTGACATCCAAACAATAGCCTTTGTCGATGCAAGCAACCAAGCTTTGCAAGGGTACCCTCCAAAAGTATTGTTGAATGTGATGCAGCGTCAATCTTAGGTGCCAGGGGATTCCCCTCTGCAACCACCTATACGATCCCTAGGAAAGGCCACTATGGATACCAACTCGTATCAAAATTCAGGTGGAACAATCATGAGGCGGGATCCAACAAGTAGGAGAGGGGGTATCTCTCTTCCTTGTCTTCACTCTCCCTCGTGCTTAACTCCTAGTCACGAAGCTTTCCCTGTCTTTCTAATGATATTGGGTTTCGCTCTTTATTCAACTTCTAAGTTTTGTAATTTGAGCGGCCTTGGAGAGTTAACTCTCCTCTTGCCTAATCCAAGGCCCTAATGAACCTAAACTTGTTGGTGTTGATTAATGACAACAATAAAAGTTCTAGTTCATTTTATTAATCATTTGATTTTATATAGTTTTTCTTTAAGTCAGGGGGAATTACGAGAGTGGAACTGATGATGTTTTATGACACAAAAGAAATCAATAGAAAACTAACTATATGAATGCAGTCATTTTCTTCGATGAAGAGTGATGTCTACTTGGGTTCTAAAAAAACCTATATAAGAAAAATATTTTTCTTTCTTTTCTAAAACAATCCACACACACCCAAAAACTAAAAAGGACTAACAATGCATTAAGATGCAAACTACCCTAATGCAAGTTATAATGATGATGCAAGATCCTAAACAACATTCATAAGCAAATGCAACTCTTTATAGAGACAATAAGCCAAATTAAAAATGAATAGGGCAAAAATTTGAACACAAATCTCTCTTCAAAGCAAGCAGGAAAAATCGCAAAAGATCACAATTCGCTTCTCAACAATAAAACAAAAGAAACTGTAAACCAAAACTTGGAAAAAGGAAAACAAAAGCAATGTTTTTGAGCTTTTTCTTTTAAGGAAACAAAGGCAACTTTTTGAGGTCACAAAAGTACTACTAAAACTTGAAAGATCAATAAATAAGCACAAGGAGTCTTTCAATTTCGCAAGTTATAAACTCGAAAATGAATGAAACTTGAACAAGAAAGACTAAAAACTTGCACAAACTGATCCAAATAGCAGCAAAAGATTTCGACAAACTGACAAAAATTTAAAGAAATAATAATTTCAAACTTGTCAAAAAGACTCTCAAAAAAGCAAGAAAAGAAGCAAGGCCACCAAACAAGGGAAATCAAGGCAAGGGAACTTGAAATCTGGGTTGAAAATGAAATTCAAAACAATTTCTTGTTCTATAAGACCAGAACAACCAAGAACTTCAAAACAAAGCCTTGAACCCAAGATACAAACTACAAACTTGCTTAAGAAGCAATCCTAGGCCAAATCTTTTCAATGAGAATGAGATTTTGAAAAAGAAAGCTTGCAGGAAAACTGAGTTCTCCAAACAGCAGATGACCATACATCAACATAAATCACCAGGCAGTAGACCTAACTGGGCAGGAAGATTTGAAAAAATAATCCAAAAAATTTCATACACGACTGTGTAAAGACACAAGAGTATGCACACACATTTCTAATACAGGAAACTCGCGTATACACGAGTCTGGTTTAAAGAAACCTGTGTGTATACGCTATTGTAATCATAGAAAATAGCATATAAAAAGCTTAATTAGGAAAAAGCAAAAATCAAGGTTTGATCAAGAAGATCAGACTTGATGCTTGGGACACCAATGGACCAAAAAATATTGTAAAAGCAAGCAATCAAGAAACTGAACCCTGATAGAGAAAAAACAACCCAAACCAGGAATAACAAGATTGATACCCCCAGTGGAGTTACCAAATTTGTTGTGGGTGAGACCACCCTAGGGCTTTGGGTTGAGAACCCCAATAGAGTAGAGGGAAAACACAACAAGAAATTCTCAGTCATTCAACCTAAATGCTTATTCTACTAAATTGTTCAAGAGTGTCCTTACCCAGATGTCCTACATTTGGGTAGATCTCGCAGGGTGCAAACCCTCATCTTCTCCTGATGTTCTTGAAACCTGAAAATTATTCAAATGAAACATTTACAGCAGTAGAAACATAAATCATGTTCATGATATTAACCTTAAATCATATAAATGAATGATGAATTATACATCAATACAAGATTCATAAATGAATTACAACATAACTTGATGCATAAACACATTTAATATCAGAAATAGAACGTCATTTCTTTTATTGAAGTTAGCTACAAGTAAAGTGGAGAAAGATAACCTGAGTCCTTCTCTAGCTCCAAGCGGAACTGTCCTTCGAATCCATCCTTTCTCGCCTTCAGCAATCTTCCTCTGTCACCAATACAAGGATATCTCAAGCAAGATGAAGGATATATTTAACAAGGAAACAAGGATTTCCTGAAGCTTTGGGGAGTGTAGGAGGCACAGAGATTCGTTAGAATTGATCAGGGATAATCTCACTATAGTATCAATATCTCATATCTTCTCCCTTAAGTCCTTCCCATGGAGGTTTATTTATACTTCTCCAAATTAGTTTTTTTAGTTAGGAAACAATTGGGCCATGAGCAATAGGAGGTGAGTAACAGGTAGAACCCATGAACTCCGCCCAAAATTAAGGAAAATTAATTTTTTTAAGTGTTTTAACACATTTACGTGGGTTGGGTATCTGTTGACTCGCGTGTACATGATTTTATCACAGGGAAAAGTAGTTTATAGGGAATAAAACACTGTTACTTTCATGTTACTTTCATTTTGCTAATATATCCTTCAATATTCCTTATTCATAATGCAAAGATGGGCACAATATAAGAATCATATTTGCATGATATTAAAATCATAATCAACAATGATTCCCTCCTACTCAATGGATTCTTCATTCATCGAAGAATATCATTGGATAACTTCATTATGTAATCCCATCAAGTCATTCGCATAGTCATCAACTGAATTTTAGATCATGATCCTTTCACAATAATGATCCTTGATGAACCCTTTCAATCACAATGGTTTAACATACCTTCATTAATGAATCATGTTCATGAATATAACACACACACACACACACATATGTATGTATGTATGTGGCAACACATAAGAAGACTCAGTGGTGGGGAAATGGAAAACGTGACCAGTGGAACTCGGCATAAACCAAAGAGGGGCAGATTTACTTGAAGAGCAAGATCCTTTGTGGAGTGGAAGGCTAAGCTCAGAGACTTGGAAGCCGAGCTAAATATTTTCACTACAGAAATCATGAAGCTCACTAGGAAATTATAAGAACTAGGCAAGTGGAACTCTAAACTACAAAAATATCTATAAGAATTGGCATATCAAACTAATTCCTCAAAAGGGGAAAATGACATTGGTATGAAAAGGCCTTATGAGTTGAAAAGAAAAAGAATCCCATCTCATGTTGGTTCTATGGGGAGGAACACTTGAGAAGGGATTGTCCCCATAGGAAGAAAAAGAAGGAGGACAACCCCTACAAGCCACATGGACATGAGTCAGTAATGAAAGATGCCAAAAGGAGGAGGGGGAGACCCCTCAAGATCCATAATATATGGATACATTTATTGGAAATGAATTCCCTTCCAAGTTACTTGAGTAGAATTGATACTTCAAGGTTGTTTAGAAAGTTGGGAAAAGTCTCAAACTAAAATATATTTATATATATGT
The DNA here is from genome assembly GCA_000404065.3 of Pinus taeda. Taxonomy (NCBI): domain Eukaryota; kingdom Viridiplantae; phylum Streptophyta; class Pinopsida; order Pinales; family Pinaceae; genus Pinus; species Pinus taeda. The sequence goes on along the minus strand of APFE031536879.1, from coordinate 18,277 downwards.
TTATAAAAATGAACACGTTGAACTCTAAGACGAATGAGAATCGAGTCAATTTTTGGGACTTCTTTATTTTAATGATTATGTGTTGTTTTTTTAATTTGTTGGCCTCATGGATTGTTTATTGCCTTGATTTCCAACTTGCGCATGGCCATGTTGTTTTATTTGCAATTTTTTTTACAATTTTTGTGGTAAATCTCATTCTTGTATTATTGTTGTTCATTTCTTTTTGAATTTCTTTGCAACTTTCATGCTTGGGGTCTTAGGAAAAATTCATTGGGTGTGATAGAGAAGCCACAAAGCTCTTGTAAGAGAGTCCAAGATGACCTATGCATTAATAAAGAGCATTAACAAAAATGAGAAAGGTTGGGCCTAGACGATGGGTCGGGAAAGACCTTCGTTGGTGTATGTTGGATCATTTCTCCTAAATATACCAGCACGTAGTGATGAAATTATAGACAAGATGAAAAATATTTGTGTGAGCAACAACAACAATATAGGGAGTTCTCCAAAACTCTGGTTTTATTTGACATGTGTTAATATATAATATGTCCATGACTAAGTGAACAACAATATGAAAACCAAGAGGGCTATTTGGGTCCATAGGAAATGATGGACAGTGAAATCGCAATCATGAAAATGGCACAGTGGAGGTTATATAAACCTTGACCTTATTTTTATTCATGCTCTTTATTTATGCATAGGGCCTCCTCGACTCTCTTACAAAGAGCTTTGTGACTTTTGTGCCACACCCAACAAATTTATACTAAGATCCCAAGCATGAAAGTTGCAAAGAAATTCAAAAAGAAACAAAAAAAAACAATACAAGAATTAGATTCACCACAAAAAACATAAAGAAAAAAAAACTAAATAGAACAACATGGTGATGCAAAAGTCAACAATCAAGGCAATAAACAATCCATGATGCCAACAAATTAAAAATGCAACACATAAGCATTAAAATAAAGAAGTCCCAAAAATTGACTTGATTCCCATTAGTCTCAGAGTTCAACAACATTGAAGTCTCAATTCCCCTCAAGTAACTGATAGGGGAATTCCTTTCCAATATATGCATCCATATATTATGGAGTTTGAGGGGTTACCACTCCTCCTTTTTGGCATCTTGCATTACTTGCTCATGTCCATGTGGCTTGCAAGGGTTGTCCTCCTTCTTCCTTTGGGGAGAATCCTTTCTCAAATGTTCCTCCCCACATAACCTACATGAGATGGGCTTCTTTTCCTTTTTAGCTCACAGGGCCTTTTCCTGCCAATGCCATTTTCCCCTTTTAAGGATTGAGTTTGATATGTCAATTCTTGTAGATGTTTTTTCAATTTAGTATTCCACTTGGCTAATTCTTGTTGTTTCCTCATGAGCTTCCTAATTTTTGCCTTGCAAATCTTTAGCTCAGCTTCCAAGTCTCTTGAGCTTAGGCTTCCAATCCCTGAAGGCTTCTACTCTTCTAGGAAAGCTTCCCCTCTTTGGTTCATGTCAAGATCCATTGGTCATGTTTTCCCTTTCCCTGCCACTGAGTCTTCCTATGTGTTGCCACATACACTCAACTCTTAGTACTTAAATGAAATATAAATAAGTATGCCAACTTTCATCTTACCATGATAAGCCAAGAACATTATCTTGTAGTTGTTCACGCATCTCAAAATTCTCTTTAGGCACATGTTTGAAACCATAACATAATTTAACATATACATGAACTTGGTTTCAAAATTCAAATTTTCATATATATATAGAAAGATAGATAGATAGATAGAGAGAGAGAGAGAGATATTTCAGTAAGAAACAACTAGGATATGCAATACAAGCAACACAAGGATTTCACCATTCCTCCATATCACATAAACATTCACATGCTCACTTATTTCAAGAGTGTAAGAATACACCATTTAGCCAGTAGTGCTAGTACTCTACAAACAGTTATGCACACCACCATGCAGGAAGTACTACCAAAATTAAAAATCAACAAGCATCGAAGGTCACAACAATAGACTGTACAAGCCTTCAAGATGCCTAATAGTAAACGCATACCATTAGATTTATTAATTTGCTAAGTCACATCATAAACATCCTTGCAACCTCCATACAAATCATAATCAAATGATATAAATAACATGCAATCATATCCACATTCAGCTACTCTTGCAGAGATACATAATATTTCTTAGGCTTACCTGATCCTGATGCTCCTTTCTGTGATGTTTTCTTCGATTTGACAATCTTCTCAGGGTTAGGCACTGGGTCAATTGGTGATTTCTGAGGATTTCTCTAGGCATGCCTCACAAACTAAGTCAAAACTAAAACATGGAGTCGTCAAAGGTTGGTCTTCCTCCAGTGGAGTCGCCAGATAGATGATTACAACCAGAAATGTGCCCAGACTTTATCTATCATCAAAATCTGGAACTGTGTCGTTTCCCAAGGAAGCTAAGCTTCAATCTCCTCTCCCCGACAACGGTGCCAATTAATGTTATCACCCCAAGAAACTCTCCTAGGTTGTATCTCGGAGATGCTCGGGAACATTACAAAACTCAACAAAATGTTGGAAATGGATGAATGGAAGGAATGATGCTTGTTCAGGCTAGATAACCACTTCTACTATGCTTAACTCCAAACATGGGTGAACACCCCCAGACTACAAGGCTTTAGACCACCAATTACTCATAGTTTTAAGAATTAGGTGAACATGGAGAATACTAACCACACCAGCAGATACACAAGACCCTGTGATGGCCAGCTGCAACCAGTAAAGAGGTCTGCAAATCTATTTTCTAATGCACAGATAGGATCACAGCTCTCTGGCACTAAATAAACAGAAACCTGCATAACACATTCAATGATACATACCAAACTTCAACACAGATATGGGATGACAGCCCCTCTAATGCTAAATATCAAGAGCACATGAATAAATGCATAACAGACACAGCCTAGAATAGAACAGAAGTGGAAAGTGAGCAATTAATAACAAAAGAAGCTCATATTAGCTGAAAATGAAGATCATATGCCACAAGTATCAAAATAGTTACAGTCTCCAGAAGTTGAACCGTACATCAAAACAACAACCATCAACCCTGATTACATTGTGTTTTTGGGTATATATAGAGTTTGATTACAAAGATATTCTGTTGTTCTATGCGTGGAGGGGTCATAATTGACCACCAACTACTTTAATTATCTAGTATGGGTCTCTGCTGCAATCTGCTTGCTTCGGTGAACGGACTTGATCCTCTCTGATATTACGTTGTCCTTCTTGAGCAGGTGAAATGTCGCATGAAAGAATGCTCCATAACTACTGAATGAATTCAAGTGCTCGAGGCATGTCCTTTTCATCCTTCAACCAAACTTCTCTTGAATGCAGTTGTTGAGGAGTAACTGCTCTAAGTACTCAACGTTGGCCACCTTTGTCCTTCGGATGCATGGTACAGGCTTTGGATGTGAAGATTGCATGGCAGAGGATGGATATTGGCCATTGGATCGTGGTGATTGATGGTGGGGATTGTTTTGCAGAGGGTATGGGGAGATATGGGATCGGGATAGATGAGGGTCGTTGGATTAAACATGAGAAAATCCAATGGTCGCTAGACACGGAAGATGAACGAAGCTTATCAAGCAAGAAGAGCAGGGATAAAGTGGTAAGCGGTAATGCTCACACTGCTTCCAAGGGTCGAGCGGTAATCGTACACAGGCCAGGGATCACGTTTATTGCACGATGCATGGCAGATGTGACAAGTGGAAAACCACTTTCCCCACAAGTTAACGCGTGGGCAGTTCACGGGCGTGGGAGAAGTGGATAATGTCGGATCACACGGAAGGAAAGATCAGAAAGTGGGGTTTGACTTCACGTGCTTTTTTTTTTCTTTTTTCTTTTTTTTCTTTTTTTTCTTTTTTAAATTAGGACTGTCCCATTATAGTTATACTCCATATTATCTGCAGGCTAACGGATAGGTTGAGGCGATCAACAAAGTCCTTAAGCAGATGCTGCAGAGAATGATTGGAGTCCACAAACAAAATTGGCATTTGATCCTGTACTCGGCTCTGTGGGCATATAGGAATTTAGTGATAAATGCGACTAGATTTATGCCCTTTCAATTGGTGTATGGTCTGGAAGCTATCTTACCAATTCAGTGCAAAATTTCATCCCTCAAGCTTGCAATTGGTCTGCTTCCTAAAACTTCTAAAGAAGAGGCTCGTTTCTTGGAACTAATCCATCTAGATGAAACTCATCATGATGCTGCGTTGGTTAACGAAGCACATAAGAAACGCGTCAAGGCGCAATATGACAAAAATTTCAAGCCTCGTGTCTTCTTAGAAGGTGACCTGGTCTTACTTTATGATCATAACTTTGACAAATTAGGAACAGGTAAATTTGAACCATTATGAATGGGCCCCTACAGTGTTAAGCGAGTATTGACAAAAGGAGCCTATGAGCTAGTCAATTATGATGGGATTCCACTATCACAGCCCTGAAACGGGTTATATCTTAAACGTTACTATGCTTGATTAAGTGTAGAAAACTCATCGTACATATGTTTTTGTTGCATTTTTGTTTTCTTTTAGAGTTGTCATTTTGGTTAGGTAATCCACTTCGCATTTGTTGCAGATGTCAAACTTTTTGGAACTATTTGTTGGGTATGCCAATGGAGCTAATCGTAGTACGTAGAACTTATCTTCTACAGCCTGGGCCATTTTCTCTCCAAGCGGTGAGTTAGTGAGTTTCAGGGGGATATGTATTGGTCAGTTGATGAAAAACATCACTGAATATAGCGCATTGATTGAACTTCTCTCTGATGCCATTTCACATGGCATACACCGACTCATTGTCAGGCTAGATTCACAATTCGTCATTCTACAACTTACTGGCATTTATTTCGTTTGAAACCCAGCTATTTATCGCATGTTCCTAAGAGTTAGGATTTTGGAAAGACATTTTGATTCCATTCAATATCAACATATTTCCATAAACTTAAACACATTGACTGATTCATTAGCAAACTATGTGTTAGATAGACATTTGCAGCATTTGTAACGAGAGCATTTCACATCAACATTTGCATCAGGATTGCATAACCAAACAAAAATAAAACTCCGAAAATCAAAAATCGATAATTGTTTATAGTTTTTTACAAAATGTTTTGTGTCCAAGACAAAATCGATCATATGACCAAGAAACTCAAAAATGAATGCAGAAAAGCATCCTAGACTAATGATGCTGGGGATAACATGTCATTGCCTGTGCTATCATGCGTAGTGCTATCATGCGTAGGATCCTGGTCCATCGACTCGGCACGCCAGTAGTATGGTGTTGTAACCTCAAAGGTAACTCATTGGTCCTGACATCCTGAATACCGAGAGTGAGGCCCTTAATCTGATCCTACAACACTGCCAGGGTATCCGATATGTCCAAATCCTGAAGGATAGCCCTCCCTATAGCCTCTCCTACTAGAACGTCATCTGCCACCCGTGGGTGTACCATTGGTTGCACTGATCCAATATTTGCACACACATATAAGTTTGATTAGTCTTGGTAACATTAAAAAACACAAAAACATTATAAAACTGATAAACAAAGATGTGGTCGAATCATTTTACCTATAGCACTCCACTGCTCGCAAGTTGATAATGCCAAATCAAGGTTGCCTTGGAAATCCATCCCAATGTATGGATACTCTGCAAATACCATCTCCTAGCAGTGGAACCACTCGAAAAAGGCATCAGAGAAGGAAATCAGTGACTAGTTGGCGTGTTTGGCCATAAGATCAACCCATCTCTGCATCTATGGTTCCCTCGTTGCTAGCAATCCCAGTGAGATGTTCTGGGGCTGCATGAGTGGAATCCTCTCCAAAGCAAAAGCAGTCAATATGGATCCATAGCCAAAATTCTTGGTCCTTCCATTCTTTACTTTGGAGATCTGTTCTTTTATGACAAGAAGTATTGCCTCACACCAGTTGAACACCTTTGGTTCCATACATTCCAGGGCATACTGCATGTAAGATCTATTTGCCAAGTGCAAGGCTACACTGCCAGCCAATCTAGCAAAGGTAAATATAATGGTCCTCAAGGGTCGATCAATGACATCCTAGATATTGATCTTGCCATCTCTGCTAGGATGAGATCCATCCCTGTAGAACTGACGAATATAGTCTTTCACATACTCGCCTCCACGAGAGAATCCTGATAGTGAAAGAGGGGCGCCACGCCTCAAAAATCCCGTTAGAAAATAAATGTTCTCGACTGTCAATGGAATAGATTTACCTCTGATCTATAAGACCTGGTCAATCAGATCCCAAGCATCGAGAAAATACTGCAACAAACTGATCTGTTGCCTCATGCTAGATATGCAGAAGAACTTCAGCAAGCCACAATTCCTCAATGCATCAACTATACCCTGGTCATGCAAAGCAATCGTGTCCTCCTCTTCATGTTCTCGCTCATGCCATGTGATGACCATCTTGATCCAACAAATATCTGAAACGCAGACAAAAGATGAGTTAAGATCCAAATTTGAGCAAAAACAGGCAAAATTTGATGAAAAAATCACTATGTAAAGTTGCATTTCTGCACCCATCGCACCCTGCCTTTGAGTAAGGTGAGATGCATACTGACTGGCCAGTGTACAGCTCAGTATGCATCGTACCTTTTGATATAGGCTAGGTGTGATGATTGGGGAACGAATTCTTCAAACCCCAGGGGCCCAGAAAATTGGAAAAACTAGCTCAAAATCAAGAAAAGATGAAATGAAATGAAAATGAAGAGCTCAGGGTTAGCTCCTACCTGGTCCTGATGGTGTGGAGAATAGTCCACCAGATCTCCCAAAATCAACTAGTGAAATTTGAGGGGGAAAACAACTCCAGAGCTCCAAAATCCCAAATTTGAAATGAAATGAAGAAAGTGAAAGGTAAAACTATTTTTTATATTTACTATTCACGTATTTCAGGTTAAATGTTAGTTTTAATTTATTTTTCAGACATATATATGTATTTCTAATCAATTTGATGGACTGATTGAGTAGGTTGAACTACCGACGAAAGGATCTAATGTACTAAACAAAGAATTGAACATCTTTGACAACCGATTCAAGCATAATTTTGTCATCTCGAGCTTATGTAAAAATGAAATTGACACCGAGCATAGTTCCCCCATGGTTCAAGCTCATTAAAAAATGAAATCACCTGGAGTAATTAACCTTTGTGATTGCCATGCTATTAGCCTTTTGAGCCCTAGTTGTGTACCTCCCATCACCTCCATTCTTTTGGCCAATCATATGCTTTCACTTGGTTGTTTACCCTTTTGTGAGGAACACTTGCGATGAGTGGTCTTGTTAGACAACCTCTTCCCAAAAACAACCATGTTTTGAGAATTTCCAAGCTTACTCGGAACCAGTTGCTACCCTAGACACCACTCGTTCCTCAAAATTGAGTCTCCTTTAAACCCTTTTTAGACTCATTAAATATGAAAATATTGTCGAGAAATTGGCCTTTCCAGCTCGTTAAAGTGATTGGAAGTGCCATCCATCCTGTATTTTTTAATCTTTTTCAAACCTGAGGGATTATCTCACAAAAAAGTTCAAATGCTTGTCTTTTTCAGCTCATTAAAGTGATCGGAAAAGTCATCCCTTTTGTATTATTTTATCCTTTTTCGGACCTAAGGGATAATTCTACGAAAATAACTCCTGGAGTTTTCTTTTCATCCCTTTCCAAACTCTCTAAACATGAAAAGGACTGAGTTATCCTTGTTGTTAAACTCGTTAAAACAATAGCGACAAACTTGTCCATTCTAGTCGAGACAGAGTTTCCTTTTTGTCCCTTTTCAAACTCTCTATACATGAAAAGGACCGAGTTATCCTTTTCATTAAACTTGTTAAAACAATAGCGAAAAACTTGTCCATTCTAGATAAGAACGAGTTTCACTGTCGCTAGACTCATTAAAACATAGCGACAGGTTTACCCAAAGGGAAAATTATAGAACAAGCATATGTTATCCTCCTCAAGCTTGACAAAAATAAAGAGGTACTCATCAGCAATGACTAGGGAAAAAGGGAAGAAACTTGAAGAAATTTATGGTATCAGGTTTCTCTTGAACATGACACTTTCACTTCATCACCATTATTGAGTCGGGTTGGGTCATTTCATTCACCAATCATCTCACCATTGGTCTTCCACACCAGCCATATTTTGGGGTTAACGCTACCAATCCATCTCATTGTCGCCGACATGTTCAAGAGAATTCATTCAATTGAGAAACCACAGTCTAGTTAATGCCTCATCCACTGTAATACCTCCAACCTTCATCTTTTCATGACCGCCATTCCTGAACCTTGTGTCATCAAATCGTTTTCACCTCCAGAAATCATTTTCTTTGTTTCTTGTCCTAGATGTGGGATACATCAAGGCCCTCTTACGATGAGTCACTTCTTGTCGACATCAACTCTTTATCCAAGAAGTTGACTTAGAAACAACCCTTTTAGTACTTTGAAGCTTACATGCCTCAATGGCAAGTTTCTCACCTCCAGCGACAAGCTGACATCAATGGCCTTCCACCGAAATATTTTGCGTGGTGTTTGACGTTGGATCATATATTCACACCATGTGAATTATATTGTAGTACTTTGAGGGTCACTATCATTATCGGTGATTCCTCTCACATCTGTTAAAACCCACATCATTGGTTGGTAATCAGGCGATGTCTTTCCATGTTCGACTTCAAAACATCTCTTCACATGGATTGACTTATACATCAGGTGAAGATTGAACGAGTTTGAAGACCCTAGATCTATTTTCATCCATCTGGGTTGTGATATATTCAGGGATTTAAAGACATAAAATGTACAAAGAAGCTACACAGATGGTCATCCAAACCAAGGATGATGACTCTACATCTAAAGAATCACCAGTCTGCATATACGGACAACTATCTGTTCTACGTACATGAAATGAATTTATAAAGCTGAGCATGGGAATGCCCACCTCAGCTAGATCATGAAAATTATATTATGATGATGTATTGTATTGTATCTTATACAGGTCACCTTCCAGTTCGAAACCTCAGATCCTCATGATAAATCATTTCACCCAACATCAAGATTTATGACTTCATGCTTTAGAGGGCAACTGTTATAGACATATTTGGGAACTTCAACCCCAATCTTATATGTCGATAAACTAGGGCTCATCAACCCTAAAATAGTTGTTCTATACCTTGAAATAACATGGTCATCTGTTTACATCATTCCCCAAAAGTTCCACCTAAGAAAACACTCAGAAATGGCCTAAACTGAACCATACTGACTACTCCATTGGAAAGGTGTGATGCATACTGAGTATTACACTGTCCAGGTGTGATTTGGACCTTCTATAGGGTGCAATAGGTGAGGATGGGCAAATGTCTGAGACAGTTTGCTAGGTGGTTGCTCATGGAATCTTCTAGAAACTTCTCCTATGACACTTGCCTCTCTGAATTCACCCAGGGATGAGTAAGAGATCCAAGAAATCTCCAAGTGGAACCAATTGTAACAAGTGGAATGACACTAATCAAAAACCCAAAGATGACTCACACCCTTGCACACATCTATAAATCGATCCCTTATCTAAGAGATCCAACGGCTAGAATTTTGTGAATTGCAAGGAAGTGATGATAGTTTGTATCTGAGCAAAGAGCATTGTATTGTTGGTGTGACCTTGCTATTTCATGAGGTGAAGAGGGATTGATACTAGGAGGATGATGCTGGATCAGAAAACTGGGTTGTAATTCTCCCTTCTATTTAATAAAGTTCTTCAAGTTTTTTTCCATATGGTTGTGCAATCGTGAATGTTCTTATTTGTGAATGCTATTATATGTTCATTATACATCTAATCATGTAATGCTTACGATATAATAGATCAAGATGCTTTAATGGTTCTTTTTTACTATGTCTCTACAGGTACTCTCCAAGCAGGATAAGTATGAAGAGGAGTTGCAAGCTCTGTCAAGGGGGAGAGAGATCAAGCAAGGGAATAAGCGGAAGTTCCAGGTTGGTCCCTTTGTCTTTCTCTTATCTATTATACATAGAAGAAATCGTGAATTTATTTAAACTGTTGTTTATAGGGTAGCTGCCAAACCTAGAGGGCTAGTCGTTCGAAAAGACGCTAGTTTTCCCATAAACACACTTTGCCAGTGGAGCAGTGAGTATGGTTCAATTTAGGCAGTTTCTGGATGGTTTCTCAAATGGAACTTTTGGGGAATGATGTATTTAGATGACTATGTTCCTTTAGGGTATGAAACAACTCTTTTAGGGGTTGATGAGCCTTAATACATTGACATATAAGTTTGGGGTTTATGTGCACAAATATATCTATAACAAGCGTGAAGACTAAACAACAAAGCAGAGATTAAAAGGCAAAATAGCAAAGATTCAACACAGCACAACCTAATCAATAGGGATAGCAAATAGCAGTTCAATAGTTGTCTCTATCTTCTTGCATGAAGATTTTTCTTTCTCCTAAATTAGTTCCTGAGACAGTTTCGGATATTTTGTAAATTATTTTTGTATAAATACTTCATAATTCGAAGTATTGAGGGTGGATTGCTATACGTTGTTATTTTGACCATAAACTTGAGGGTTATTGTACCAATTTTCAAGTCAGTAGACTGGAGCAAGTAATAAAGAGATTGCATTACAGGATTCATGTGTAGAGCTATTACAGTTAAGTATTTTCTTTGTCAATTTGTTATTCTCTTATGTTTTTCACAAACTTAAGTGTTATCTAAAGTTGAATGAATTAACTAGAAGTTTATCTCAAAATTTGTTTAAGTACACTCTGTTTTCCACAATTAATCATTTAAATGTTTTCTTCTGATATTCGGATCTTAGAATCCTTAATTTCTCTCTCATCCCGATTGACCTCTTTCACTTTCTTCATAATCCAGCCTAAGGAACCCTTAATTTCTCTTTGGATCTGATTGAAAACCACTTCATCATCCAACCTTGAGATCTGAAGTAACTCTGCTATCTTGCCCTGTAGACACTGTTTTTAGAACTTGATCCAGTCCTGTTTGTCTGACATTTGACCCCATATCCCAATGGTAAAAGACACCCCTCTTTCATCTAAGTAAGTGATCCCACCACCAAATCTAAATCAAAACCCAAGCACAATCATAACTAGCCTAAAATAAAATAATTAAACAAAGTTAAATAAAAAAGAGAGAGCCCTCTCTGAGAATTAGGAAGGTTAGATCCTAATCTCCAAATTTGGTTTGTGGTTACCTCTAATCATTTCTTTCTCCAACATTCAAGAGAAATATTGGAGTGATAAAATATTGGCGACCATACTGGGGACTTCGATCCTCAGTGTAATAAAACTTTAAGGAAACCTTACATTTCATCTTCTACCCCTTAAGGTCATTTTTTGAGTGTAGTTAAAAAAAAATTCATAAAAGCAATTAAAAAGTTAAAATTCTGGCTCCTAAGAAGACTCACTATACCAAGGCAAATCTAGATCCAAACCCTGCTACCACAGTTGATGACCCAGACAAGATTTTAAGAAAACCAAAAAAGGTAGAAACTCAAGCAAGTAGTAGCCAGTTAGTTAAAGAAAATTCACTCCCATAAGAATTATCAACTTTATAGGAAATTCCATTTGATTTGTCATTTGATCTCTCATTGTTTAAAACTAAATCAGATAATGCAATTCATGAAACTGTGTTAGACCCTAATTTTATTCAATTCATTGAGTCAAAAAAGGTGCCTATACATCCATATTTAGATAAATTTGTGTTGGATACTTTTCACAAGTTAGAAGCTTTGACCTCCACGTTGATAAGCCATATAGATGATGCTTACCTTCAACAATCAATTGAACTAGCTGCCCTCACTGTTGCTGCCTCTGAAATTTCTGCACAATCTTCAAATACTATAAATACACCTTCATTTACTACCACCCCATCAATTGTATCCACCACAGTCCATTCCCCTAAACCAGTCATTCATCAGCTTCCTATCCAACCAAACTCCTCATCCTCATCTAGTTCATCTCCATCTATTTCAATCCCTTCCTCAAGTACCAACACTATACCCCCTAGTCAAGCTAGAATCTCATCCATGGTAGATCGATACGCATTGTTTCTTTTAACAACACAACTCCATGCCATGCCCCAATATTATCAAAGAAAAATCTTTTTGTTTGATACTACAAGTCAGTGTACTTCCCAACAACATGTGAACAAAATGACTGACTATTTTAAGTTGCATGAAATTGATGAATCTGATGTCCAAATGAGGTTTTTTGCCAAACATTAACTAGGGATGTTAAGAAATGGTTCAAAGCTTTACCTGCTAATCATATTGTATATTAAGCTGCTTTTCATAGATTATTTATTGATAGATGGGAGAGAAAGAAAAACCCTCTGCAAATACTTTCTGAATATGATAACATTAGAAGAGCTCCTAATGAGTCAGTTCAGGATTATTGTACTAGGTTCAATAACATCTACAATGCAATCCCTGCTAATATTGAGCCTCCACCAGACCTAGCATTAATCAAATTCCTTGATGGTTTTGACAGTGATATGTCATACCAGTTAAGGGAAAGAAACCCTGAAACATTGGAACAAATGGAAAGTAATGTTGTCAGTGTAGAAGCCAATCTATTAGCTAAGAAAGCTAGAATGAGGAATGAAAAGAGAGTTGTCATTGAAGAGGAAACTTACACTTTTGATGGTAAAATAGATAGTTTAGCAAATAGTGTAGAAAGAATAATGGATAGATTAGAAAAAATGGCAAGAAAAAATCAGTGGGAGAACCAATAGCCGCCCCCAATAAGAAACCCCAACTTCAGGAAGAATCCTAACACTGGAAAGAATGCAATACCAGATCAGCAAATTAGACCACCCTTCTAGGAAAGCTATGCTAAGGGTTCACAAAGCCATGAAGGAGAGGATGACATGCAGATAAACTTATTAGGAATCAAGAATGAAGATGTTATTTTTCTTACTCGGGAAGAACAGGAATTGTACATGTTGCAACAATTACAATTAGAATCTGGGGAGTCCTTCGACTTTAAACAGGGCTATGAATCTACCATATATGAGGTTCAAAAACAATATAGCTTAAGAAGTAAAAAAGAACAATGAAACTCCCACTAAGAGATCAATCCAGACCCAAACTAAAAAGATAACAGAAGCTCTTGTAACCAAAATCCTGCAAATCCTCCCTAGGGGAGCCCAGGAGACTTCTAGCCCAAAAATTGTAGATATAACTTCATCTGAAACTCAAACTGAAACAATTACTCAAAACATTCCAAACAAAATAATTCAAAACAAAATTGCTGAAACACAAACTTAATAGCCTAATACTGAAAAAGAAGATAAAAACACACAGACCACATTCACTAAGGAAGATCTCATCTAATCAAGCAAAACTCAATTGCCTTTCAACATTAAAACTAAGATAGAAAAATTGAAAATATCAGTCTCTTTGACTGAGCTAGTGAAAAATGAATCATATAGATCACATATCACTCAAACATTGAATATAGGTGAAGGGGAGGATGTTGTGAATTTGAATGATGATCAGCCTGAGTTATTGTTTGGCCCTGAAGTAAATGGTACCCATCAGCAAGGGGGTATCCCTCCTTTCTACATTATTTTGAACATTCATGACAAAATATTACATAATGCTCTGCTAGACTCAGGGGCATCCCATAACTTAATGCCAAAGGAAATCATGGAGAGACTAAACTTAGATATCACTAGACCATATAAGGACTTATTTTCCTTTGACTCTAGCCAAGTTAAATGCCTCGGCCTGATCATGTATTTGTGTGTGGCTCTAGTCCAGTGCCCAGCAAAGAGTATTGTGATGGACATAGTAGTTGCTGACATCCCACACAAATATTGAATGTTGTTATCTCTCTCATAGGGAGCAAAATTGCAGAGATCTCTACAATTAGATATTTCATATGGCACCATCTCTGTTTTTAGTCAACAAAGAAAACTTTATAGAGAGACCTTGATGAAATACATTGTGAGCAGTGCAGAAAAATCATAGAATTTCCCTCTATACTCCTTCCATTCTGATATGGACTCTTTCATCTTGTACAATTCAGACCATGAAAAAAAGGAAATCACAGCTATAGAACAGAAATACAAAACAGCTAACAATGAAAACACTTTTCATGAATCACTATGAAATTTTGATTTTGATGGATCTGTGAATAGACTAGGAACAGGTGCAGGAATATGGATTCACAACATGGAGAATAATCATTCTAAAGGTCATGCATTTAGGTTAAATTTTAAATGCACAAATAACATGGCAGAATATGAAGCTATAATATTAGGATTACAAATGGTTAGAAAACTTGGAGCCAAGAGAGTTTCTATACTGGGAGACCCAAAATTGATTATTAAACAAATCAAAGGTGAATACTCTGTAAATAATCCCAGACTTAGCCAATATAGAGAGATTATCCTAGATTTGATCAAAGACCTTTTGGAAATATACTTTGTTGCCATTACTAGGAAACAGAATATGCAAGCCCATAGTCTGGCCATTTTTGTTAGTACTTGCAAACTACCTTTTCATCCCAACCACTAATACACTACAAAAGTGAGACACATGCCTGTCATACCTAACAATTTGAAATATTGGCAGATGTTTTCACAGGATTCTCAAATTTATGACTTCATGAATGTTGAAGGTGAGTTTCAAAACTGTAATATAGATATATATTGTACAGAAGACAATGACAGAGATAGCGAGATAGATGTAAATATTTTAGATATAGGTAAACCCACTAATTTGACTAAAATAGAAATAGATAACTTGGAAAATGTAGAAATAGAAGAGATAATGAATGATGATCTTGAAATTCTTGACCTTAAAAATAATTATTTTCCTAAGGGATTAGTCCCCTTAGAAGATTTGTTTGATTCAAATGACGTAGCTAGGAAACCAAAAATGGAGCCTTTAAGATTAGATATAGAAGAATGTAACATAGGAACTGAAGAAAAACCTAAACTCATTAAATTATCAAAAGCCTTTCCTCCAAATGAAAAGGTTAAATACATAAATCTGTTTAAAGAGTTTCAAGATATATTTGCATGGAGTTATGAAGACCTGAAGTCTTATGACACCAACATAATTCAACACAAGATACCTATCAAAAAAGATCATAAACCTTTTAAACATAAACTTAGGAGAATTAATCCAATTCTTATGCCATCTATTGAGAAGGAAGTAAAGAGAATGTATGATGCCCAAATTATAGCTCCCATTAGATATTCATATTGGGTCTCAAACTTAGTCACTACTAGGAAGAAAACAGGAGTAATCAGACTTTGCATTGATTTTAGAAATCTGAACAAAGTCTCATTGAAAGATAACTATCCTCTCCCAAAAATGGACCATATTCTTCAGAGGGTAGTAGGTTCATCTAGAATTTCATTGTTTGATGGATTTTCTGGATATAACCAAATCTTAGTTCAACCAGAGGACCAGGCAAAAACTGCATTTACTACTCCTTGTGGTACTTTCATGTATTTGAAAATGCCATTTGGATTAATGAATGCAGGAGCAACATTTCAAAGAGCTATGGATATAGCTTTTTCTAAATAGATCCATGACTTCCTAGTTTTTTACCAATATGACATCACAATCCTTTCTAAATCTGATAATGAACATCTAGCTCACCTGAGAAGAGTTTTCACTAAATGCAGAAAATTTGAGATTTCCTTAAATCCCAAAAAGACACTCTTTGGTCTAGAAGAAGGTAAACTCTTGGGACATATAATATCCAAAGATGGAATTAGAATAGATCCTTCTAGAATAGAGGAAATCTTGACGATCACCCATCCTAGAAACATCAAAGAATTACATTCATTTTTAAGCAAAATAATTTTTCTTAGGAGATTCATTTGAAATTTAGCAGAATTGATTAGAGAACTAACTAACATGTTAATAAAATATTCAGCACTTAAATGGATAGTGGAAGCTAAATAGTCTTTTGAGGCCAACAAACAAGCCCTTACGAAAACTCCATTCCTTATAAGTCCTGACTTTCAAAAAGATTTTATAATTTTTTCTTTTGCTTCAAAACATACTGTTGCATCAGTCTTGTTGCAAAAGAATGATCAGGGATATGAACAATCCATTGCATTTTTCAGTAAATATTTAAGAGATGCAACACTAAAATACAACATAATGGAAAAACAGGCATTAGCTTTGGTGAAAGCTATTAAAGATTTTAGAATATACATATTGTATTCACACATCATTGCTTATGTTCCAAATTCAGTAGTAAAGGACATTTTGACACAAAATGGGCCTAAAGGGAAGAAAGGAAAATGGATTGCCACTATTTTGGAATATGACATAGAAATAAAGCCTACAAAACTTATCAAGGGCCAAGGTTTAGCCAAACTCATGGCTGAATTGAACTATCATGCACTAGATATAAATTTCATTGGCGCCCTTGATCATGAGGAAGAGATGGTGACTCCACAGATCAGCCTTGGTATGTACATATCATATTTGCATTACTAAACTTACAAGCTCCTCCTGGTTTATCTAGAAATAAAGATATATTTTTGAAAATGAAATCAATGAGATATTGTATCATAGATGATGCTTTATTTTGGAAATACAATGGTGGTATTCTATTAAATTGTCTACTCAAAGATGAGGCTAATAAAATTATGCAAGAATTTCATGCAGGAAATTATGGATGACACTTGTATTGGATGACTACTATTGAAAAAATTTAGAGGGTTGGTTTTTACTAGCCCACTCCTTTTGTAGATGTTAAGAAACATGTGACATCCTATCATAAATGTCAAATATTTGAGCAAAAAAGAAAGCTTTTACCTTTACCTCTCAAACCCATCTCCACAGAAGTGCTATTTCAACAGTGGGGTTTAGACTTCATTGGAGAAATTCACCCAATCTCCTCAACCCAGCAAAAATGGATTTTGATAGCCACTGATTATTTTACCAAAGGGATAGAAACCATCCCTTCTAGAGAAGCTACAGACTCTGTCATTATCTCCTTCCTTGAAAAAAATATCCTATCAAGATTTGGATGCCCCAAAAATCTCATTACTGATAATACATTCGCTTTTAAATCCAAGAAAACGGTAGACTTTTGTAACAAATACCACATCACCCTTGGTCACTCCACTACCTATTACCCTCAAGGTAATGGACTTGTAGAGTCCTCTAACAAAATCCTTGTCAATATCATTAAGAAATTACCCGAAGACAACAAAAAGACATGGAACAAAAAGTTAGTCAATGCCTTATGGGCAGATAGACTAACTACCAAAAAGTCCATTGGTACATCTACCTATCAGTTAGTATATGGAATGGATGTTGTTTTTGGGAGTGCCAGAGATGAAGATCATCCAGGAGTTGTAGGTAGAACCAAATGATATCCAAAGGAGGATAAATAAAACAATACACCTGCAGCAGACCAAAGAAGAAGTCTATTTCAAATCGCAAGTAATCCAGGATAAAATCAAAAATATTTTTGATAACAAGACTAAAGTTGATGATTTTTACATAGGTCACAAAGTACTTAGATGGAATTCTAGAAGAAGAGACAAGGGAAAACATGGTAAATTTGACTTTTTTTGGCAAGGCCCTTATGTCATTTATGGTTACAAAGGTAACAATGTTTTTTTCTTGAGAGAGATAGATGGATCAGATCTACCAGGAGGACCTGAAAATGGTAGAATTTTGAAGCATTACTTTTCTACATATTAACAATAGTTCACTTTACTTTACTCGCTGTATATAACAATGTAGAGTTTAGATTGGATTGGATTGTGATCTTTTGAAGTTGAAGCTCGGAGAGAAGTGTTGGAGAGGTAAATCCCCTCTACGGATAGAGGCGATCCCTACTAGCCCAAAGGGGGTCTAGCAACAATCAAACAATGCTACACTGCAGGTTCCTAGTTGTAATTAACAAGTGGGTAAAAGAAAACTACTTGGATTCCAATGCTATGTTTGTCGAAGAGATGATCCTCTCGCTCCTTCGCTCCAGCCGATCACA